>DWMG01004872.1:0-10601 GCA_018244855.1 Elbella merops | reverse complement strand
ACGTTGTGTATGTAGGTAATGTAGATTAAAACGGCCCTTTACAGAATATCATTAAAATGAAAATTTTAACAGATAGCGGAGATTTAAAATGCGAGGGCAAAGAAATAGATTGTTAGGCGGTACGAAGTTCGCCGGGTCAGCTAGTATTGTATAAAATAATACATGAGTCGCGCTATCCGTTTGATAACGTATAAATGGTGTAAAAAAATAGGTTGTATTTGATAAATAAATAATATTACCAAATTATAATTATATTACCAATTATAATTCACATCATTAACGTTTTTTTATAACTACTTTTAATAACTACTTTTCATCGGGTGATTATGGGTATAAGCTATATAATTCTTCTGATTGTGACATTTTAGTTTTCTTGTATTTCCCTTCGCTCGCCGACCCTGAAATAAAAAACATTATATTTTTTGTCTCAAGCATGTAAAGCAAATCAGCGGCTCAGGCTTCATTTGATGCTCAAGCTCCATTTCATGTAATCCAAGAAACTTCGTCGCACTTGCCACGAATATAGTAGGGTATTAAAAAAACGAGTACGCAAACAGCGTGCAGTCCGCGTACAACCGTGGCCTGGATTCAAAACGAAATTATTTTGTTTACGTCACGGATCGTTTTCATTTCAGAAAACTTAGGTTCATCTGTTCCCTTTTCAGTGAGTCGAGCTCTGGGATCTCTCGGTAACTTTTATTCGTTTACAACAAAGTTTAGGTATTATATTCGCGAAGTGATGAGCTTAACTCTTATCAGTAACCCAATTGACCTAATTGGCTAAGTCGTTGCAGTGTTAGGCGCCGATTGAATGTCTCCAATTGACATAACACAAAGTTTGAGTGAGCGTGTTTGTATGATTGCGAATAGTTTTACTTTTACTATATTCAATCTTCGCAACTATCTATATATCAAACGTAACATCACGCCTGTGATCCCCAAAAGGGTAAGCAGAGGAATGTAGTACACTCCCACTTTTCACCAGTTACGTTTAAGTCCCACGGTGGTTAGCCTATTGCCATACACCGGGCACAATTCCGAATTCCGAGTCACTAATTCTAAATTTGAAAAATCCAATAATACCCAACCCGGGATTTGGACTCAGGACCTCCCGATCGGCATTCGCGCTTGCAACCTCTCGACCAACGAGGCAGTCATCTATATATCGACTTTTTTTATTATAACACATTAGCAATTAAAAAGAGAACTCAAAAAACAATAATATGATCCTCCGGACGACCCGTACAAGTGGACTCCATACTTAGCAAAATTGTCGTCGGTACTTTCGCTCACATTACCCATTACACACAAGATTACACACACATGTACATACTCACTGATTAGACACACATAAATGTATGTAATATGAATTTCTTCATATAATGATATTGTATTGCGAACAAAAGGTCCTCAGCGTTAACTGCGGAAGGATATTATTATGGTCCCATTGATGTTCGAATCCTTTCATTTGCTTCTGCGGATTATTTTGTTGTAAGATGTACTGACCGTTCTATATATAAATCCAAAAGGGCATGCCACAGTGAGTTTATTTGTTGAAAGACCTCCCTCCACGTACCAAATTATTGTAATAACACCGTTTTATACAACAATTAGCATACATTTAAATATGCATAAAAAAGGAAAATATTTAGTTACCGAGTAGAATCGGCCCGTTGGCCTAATGGTACCTAATGACCGCCTTTTGTAAGTCCTCGAAAATTTGTTGTCTATGTTGTATTATAATCTTGGTGTACAATAAAGAATAATTGTATTGTATTGTATTGTACCTACGCAGTACAAATATTTGTGTGATGAGCACAAGTACCTGTTTGTGTCTAGGTCTAAATATAGGTGGCTATATGTTTATACATGTGTAATTTATTGGCCGTCAACTACAACGCAGGTTTTATTCAGTAATGCGTTAGTTCGCAATAAATAAAGTTGTCCAAACATCAAAAATATAATAAATTGTTACACATATAAAATTGTATGCCCATTGCATATCTGTAAATATTCATCATCATCAGCCTATCTCAGTCCATTGGTCTCCACGCAGGGCGCGGCTTGTCGCCCCCGTTCAACTACTTGTGGAATTGCTGTTTGTGTGGTGCGCGGCGTATTGCGCTTGCTTCCCCTGATTGCCCCAGTAGAGGGGTGGATGGATTGGTCTCTATTGATGTGCGCATTGCGATACAAATTAGAGAGAATTCTTAGTCAATTAGACTTAAATTATAATACGATTTTTTATAATTTATGTACAATTGACTGTACTTATCTATAATGTTATGCACAAGTGTGTGTAGAACTAGAGGCAATCGCAGTTCGCGGCTCCATTTCTCTTAATATCAATATCAGCTGCTCATAAAATATGATATAACCAGAAAAAATATATGACAATCGGTATTAAGAATTATTATTATTTTACTATCACGCCAGATCCCTAACGGAGCAAGCAGAGGACCTCCAGTACCAAATATCAGCAAAAAGAAATTTTCGAAATATATATTGAAACATTACCGTACACCTGTAGCGAAGTTAAAGTACCTACTGTTCGTTTGGGGCGACAGTACCAATTGTTCCCGGTAAGTAGGTCAAGCGCTGGAGTTCGAATATGGCGTGTGAAATCTTCTAAGTCGCATTCGGCCAGCCTGACCCACCATAGTGGGCTGTAGCCGACGCTAACCATCTCTCTCAGCGACGTGACCCGTATTCAACAATGAAGCGACAAACCGGTTGAAAAGTGAATTGGTGAAAAGAGTATAAAGGCTACCTAACACAATTACACAATGAACGCATTAACATCAATACAATTACACTGTTCCTATAGTCGGAAGCGCTATAATCGGAATTTAATATTCACCCGTACGCGCCGGAAGTATATTGTGTGTGTGTGAGAATATAATCGGTATGTCGGATCGGGTAATGTATAGACACCTTTATACGAATAGTTGCTTCCATCGTTTCTGACAAACATTAACCTCATCGTGGCTAAAAGTATTGAGGTTGAATTACTATTAAAACGACACTTAATCCATTAAATCAAAATTGTATATATAGATAAATACAAAATATAAAAAAAGAGAGAGAGAGAGAGAGAGAGAGAGAGAGAGAGAGAGAGAGAGAGTCGAGTGGCTACGAGTGCTTGTTGAGTTAGGCAGATACTACAGATGTTCACATGCTACGGTCTTAGCAAACAGTAGCAGTATCCATATATTAAAGTTCGTTTCATAGCACAATACAGTTAAAAATGGAAAAGTATAAAGGTATCTCTTCACGGCTTAATATATAGATGTTGTTTCATATAAAGCGGGGCGAGCCCCAAACTAAAATGAGGAATTACGTTACTATTAAATGTTTCGTGAGGGTTTATACACAAATGATTATAAGTGTACCGGTGCCATTATAAATGAACGCTACAATATTCCGACGCTAAATAAGGAATGTGCAGCGACATCCTGTATCGATTGCGGCGCTTTTCATTTGAACGACCTCTCTATAAAATTGTTAGGCCATTGTGTCGCTGGCGGGGCGCGGACTCTATAATGAAACTCGTATCCCGGGGGTGCATTTTGTTGTCTTGCCTCTTCCTGGAACAAAGTTTGCTTTTTATCCACAAAGCGTTTCTTTCAATGGTGTAAAAGAGATAAAAATATTGTAATCCCTTTTCATGTGCGTGCATAGTGTACTTTGAATCGTTGTCAATGCGTTTGTCGAGTTTCACGTCGTTTTAAACTGGCTGAACCGTTTGAATATGGTACAGCCTTTTTGGATTTAATTACGATCGTGCATCATTTTTAAGCCTGCAATGTTGCTAGTTTAATGTATTAAGCGACACGGCTGGCTGGTCGCTGTAGGACGCAGCACGGCTAGGCTCAGCTAAATGTTCTGGCCGCCTATGAGCAAGGCCTATATCCATCAGCGGACAAAGACGGGCTGTTACTGATGATGATAATGCAATACCATGGTGTAAATAACAAAGACCAACACTACATATACTTGGTATGTATACTACGTAATCGTGTGCATATAATATGTGTGAGGATACGTAACTTCAGGCCTGTAATCCCCGAAGAGGTACGCAGAGGAATGCAGAATACTCCCACGTTTCATCGGTTACGTTTACGTCCCACTATGGAATAGGTCGTGAGCCTATTGCCATGCATCGGGCACATATCCAGAGTCCGAACCACTACTAGAAAATCTAAATTAGAAAATGTTGTAGTGTTCGACCCGGGAATCGGACCCGGGACCTCCCGATCGGCAGTCGCACTTGCAACCAACACGACCAACGAGGCAACAATTTATTCTAACTTAACCTAAACTAACATAACCTAACCTGAGTCTTGATGTTAGCTGCTCCAGTGCATATTATTTACATTATAGGTAAGTTAATTCCGTCTAGTACATGTAAGTATCCTTCATAGGTATCCGGAGGCATTGTAGGCGGCGATTGCAGCAAGTTATTTTAGTTTCTGAGGGCTGCATCAGGAACGGTTTTTTCGATCCACGTTGCCCCAACGAAGCCCTTGTAAAATCAAAAATAGCAACTATTGACACTCTCTTACTATTTAACATCGCAACGAAAAGAGTCGAAACGAATCATTCGACGAATGATCGTTACTGAAGAATACATACAACATTTTGGCAAAAAATGGCCGACATGGGACAAATATATAAAAATCTGTATATAAATCAGTTGCAAATTCACTTTCACATGTAATTGTCTAGAGCTATTCGTCGTGTATTATTTATTTAACTGATTATTTTCTTTATATTTTGAATTATTTTGGTAATACGGTTAGTTCTACAGTTTAGGAAGAGAATGTTTATAATGATTTTTCCTCTGTTTTGATAGCCTTTCATGTGCCATCATATATGTAGGTTAGACATATTGGTTATTTTATGTAAATTATTCTAAACTCGATACTTAGGTACAGGTGGCACGGTAGCTTTGTACTTCAATTTTCGGATTTCATACTCCTCTCCGGGGCTTTGAGGTTTGTGAACCAGTGACGATTTGAAATAATGTGATTAAGTGTTAATAACTAAAATGAAAATATCGTGAAAACATCTGTATCCACTCCAGATAAGTTCTCTGAGGGGTTTAAAGTTTGGCATACTGCATCTGGCTTAGACAGAAGATGCCATTAAGCTCACCCATAGATTAAACCTATCTCTAACCTATCTCCACCCAACCCTGGGTGGATATCTCCAAGAAATATTGTTGATATTGTTTAATTAATGTTCTTCATTCTGAATATGGTATTCCTCAGCAGCAGCATCCATCAACATTGCCATTGTATATCTGTGTCGTCATTATTCCACCGCCATTCTCTCTATATGGCCGAATCATCGAAAAAATAATTGAAACAACGTGTCATGTACAAAATAAACCCTATCAGCCTGTATGACATAAGAAAAAAGTCAGCCAACAATTAAATATCGCTCCCGAAAACAATTTTTATCATAATTTATAGCAAACGATTTACCTACGTCGAAGATTTGTTTGTTCCACATATAAATGGTTTTGTTTATCATATTATACCAATATAATGATTAGTTATTGCTTATTGCGGTCTGCGAGGTTATTCGTGGAGCGGGCGTACGTGACATCTTTGTAATAATATAGTCTTCACAAAGGTCGTCACAGTAGTACTGCAGAAACGATCGACATTTGATCGTAATTCGATAGATTTCTTCAGCTCGAACGTGAATCGAACGTCAGCTTGTATCAAAGAGTACACTTCTGGGAATATTTCCTCCGTGTTCCTGATTGACAACATACTCGTACGTATGCCTGACATTAACAATGGAAACGTAAATAATGAATGTTTAATATAATTCAATTTTAAGTATTTGGTATGTGTCATCATTATCATCATCATTATCAGCCTATTCTCGTCCACTGTTGGATATAGATCTGTCCGATAGCTCGCCAATCATCTCGATCTTCAGTGGCAGTGGGCTGGTCACATCTGCAGCAGAACCGATAGCCGCTGGAGCAGACGTGTTCTGGAGTGGAGACCGCGACTTAGCAAACGTACCGTAGGACGCCCTCCAGCTAGGTGGAGTGAAGATATACGCAAAGTGGCTGGCAGCGGTTGGATGCGAAGAGCTGAAGATCGAGCTGAGTTAAATATTATTACATAGAAATTTTAGGTTTTTGCACTCCTTCCAAGTCTTCCCAACTTCCATACGCCCAACATTCTTAAAAAATGTAGAAAGATTAATATTCACGTACTAATATATAAAGTAACAAACATGGCTACAATACATGTGTATTATAGCAAATTATCACAGACGATAGCGATACCATAATATATATGTATTTCTGAAGACATTATCTGCGTAAATATGTCTTACTATATTTTTTCTCATGTTTTGACAATGAAATATTATATCTACGGGTGCGGGCTCTCCAACGTACTATATAGAATATATCATAATATAATGGAAAAAATGTGCTCTGCGATCTCCACCCCGCATGTCCAGCGTGGAGATTACCGGCATAAGCCCCCTTTTAAGGGTGGCCTATGTCCAGCAGTGGACTGAGATAGGCTGATGATGATGATGATGATAATCTCCTGATCTCCGTGTCTTTATTTTTGTTATTACTCATACCTAGCACCCACGAGAGAGGCTTTTCGCCTAGTGTGGAAGCTAACAGAAAAAAAAATTAATTTAATTTAATTAAACTTAGGAAACATGTGTATGTATAAATATATGTGTATAAACATTGTGTATTGAAATTATTTGAGTAAACTATGACATATCCACGCCTAGGTGTAGCATGTAGGACTTACATGTGCTATCTTTTTGTGGACATATTTTATTCAAATAAATAATTATGATTTAAATAATAATGATAATGATAATGGAAAATGCTTGTTGCAATTTATATGATAGCTCCACTTGCGATGACCTTAATGCTTGTTATA
Source organism: Elbella merops (assembly GCA_018244855.1). Classification (NCBI taxonomy): domain Eukaryota; kingdom Metazoa; phylum Arthropoda; class Insecta; order Lepidoptera; family Hesperiidae; genus Elbella; species Elbella merops. Next base: position 3,663 of record DWMG01004872.1, on the reverse strand, counting down.
TGTGTACGGTTAGATCTCCTTCACCTTCATTAACCATTAATTTAAATTTCACGGAGGAGCTATTTGAATGTCTTGTAATGCAAATAGACAAAAAATTATCTCTCTATTTTAACATTCTGATTCTTCCAGTGAATAATTTCGTCTGTCTAGCCATCAGTGTCAGGTATGTAATGTAGGTTTCTAGTATAGAATTTTGTTTGTACGTTAAAATATTTTGTGTGTATAGTAAAACTATTTTGTTTTTTTTAATACATGCAGAAACATGTCTGCACAACAGGTTAAATCAGTACGTATGTTGTTCCAGAATACTAATTTATTTATTCTTTCATAATAATATCAGTTGTAATTTTTTGCGGTGATTCCAGCTGTCAACAATCCTCGTAATTTTTTCGTAATTACTTCGCGACATGCCAAGTTACGTTTGGTGATTGTCGCACTACATCACGGAAATATTCGTAGCCACGAGTAAAAATACAAATACAGCGCGGCAGGAAACTAATTTAAAACTAATTTTCCTTAATGTACAATTTAATTCCTTGATAAAGTACCAGTTTTATAGATAACTAGTTGCGAATAAAATCAAAATATCATAAGTATGTTCAATCATTTTTTGTGATCGTTTGTGAGAATAGACATTTGATACGCGTTTATCTCTACCTACGTAGTTGGGAACCTGGCGTGACGGTATAACAATATTATTTGAAAAGGATTCTTTAAAAAATATAGCACACATACGGGTCACAGCTTTTATAGTGAATCGCAATATGTATTACCAATGACTAGGCGCGTGTTTTGGGCCTGACTAAATAGTCTCACATCACAGTGAATGGGGCTGTAAACTATCAAAGGTCGAAGAACAAAAAAACGTAATGATTCAAGAGTTTTGTCATTATAATGAGTTAATTTTTTTAAAATAAAAAATATTGTTGTACATATATAATCGTGTATCGAGAATGCACTTATGTTTGTACGTAAATGCTGCTTTCACTAGCAATAAAGTAAAAATATTTTTACTGTGTTTCAGGACTAAAAGGTGTTTTCAACGGGCCGGGACGATCATGATGAGATATTCAACATAGATTTGTTATTAATAAACGTTACTTCAAGCCTATAATCACCGATGGGGTAGGTAAAAAAGTGTAGTACCTACACTACACGCACATCTTTTTCCACTTACGTTATATAACCTATGGGATAGGTAGTGAGTCTATTGCCATACGCCGGGCACAGGCCCGGTTATAACTAAGTATTTTTTTAACAACGTTAACTGGATTAAATTATTTTTGATTTAGAAATCTTTGTTCGCACATCGCCAGCTCACTGGCGGTGGAACAATTCAGTACGGCACTCATCACATCATTTCAAACTAATTAATCTTAAGAACGCAACATCGTGTGTACTCAATTACTCCGTAATTAAAAATAACTTATTAATTTCGTACTAAACGCGAAGCGGTTCTCTTGCTCTTAATTACATAAATTAATCACTTAAATGTTGCGTGCCCGTTAATTTTAAGGGCACAGGCGTACCTTTGTTCTCGCTCGAGTGCCTCGCTTTGGCAAACGTGTCTGGAATTAGGTTTGTTCATGCCTCGACTCATATTTAGTCGCTTTATGTATAATAATATTATTATTACAATATATAAAGTATCAATTATTCAAATATATTTCTCTAATTAGTTAACATGTTGCAGGAATGTTTAGCGTCTGGGACTTTCTTGGCCGCCAAATGTATTACGGCCCCCATTTACTACATTAGGCTGCTTATCAAGGCCTTGTGAATAGCTCACACAAAAACATATGACAAATTAACTGGATTATTTTGATATTATTTAAGGGACTAACCTAGTATCGTAAAGAGTCGCGCGTTTGACTACCGACTATGCTCATTGCAAATAATTATTTTCAGCTAGAACTAAATGCATGTCGCATATACAAAGTTCGGTCACACTCATTTCTCGCCAATGGTGCGTACAGGCGGCAGTCTCGCACTTTGCCAGCTAATTACATCGTTTGATATAGGATCAAGCTTACAACATTTAGTCATAGATATTAATTGAGAATGGTATTTTAAAAAATAGAATAAACGTAACATTTACCATCATTTTCCTACTCTACCTATGTGGCTCTAAATTCGTGTGTATGTGTAACGCTACACCCATTACCATATAGTGTTACATTTACAATAATTTAACGCTACGTTTACTCACATATTAAGTGCTTCATACAGCTAATTTTTAAAAAAGCTAAAAAATTTAACTATTGAATAAGGACTCTTTGGACAAAACAATCAAAACTGACAATATAATTATATTATACATATTTTGAATGTAACTATGCATTATGTTAAAGGTTATTAATCTAACTGTAACTATATAGTTTTATGTTTTCAGAACTCTTGTGTTATGTTTATTACTGTATTATTCATGCCCTGCCTCGTTGGTCGGGTGGTTGCAAGCGCGACTTCCGATCGGGAGGTAATGGGTTCAAACCCGGGTCGGGTACTATTGGACTTATCTAATTTAGAATTTCTAGTAGTGCTTCGGAGTCTGGAATTGTGCCCGGTGTATGGCATCATTACTATTATGGCTTACCATCTATTACATGGGACTCGAGCGTAACTGGTGCAACGTGCGAGTGTACTACACTCGTCTGCCAACCCCTTCGGGGATTACAGGCGTGATGTTAAGTTTTTATTAACCTGCATTTTATGTTATTTGAAAATAGAATGGTTTACTGGTACAGTGATTTCGGTGGTCATATTTATTAAGCATAAGAGAGACTCGATGAGTTTCGTCGCGCTCATTAGCCGTCAGTGACGCGGCCAGGCAATGAGATCTGTCACGTCGCGCTATGGCGTAAAAGGATTTCATCACGAAATTCAATTTTTGCGGTAATATTATACAAATAAAACAACTATTCAGTCTGATTACTGAAAACTTAAATTTATCAATACCGTAGATTTTTTTATTTCTCCATCTGTTATTTATTATAACACCTCAAACTTGAATGTACATAGTCGACTATTTCAATATGTAATTTTAAGTACAACTTGGACACGACGAAACTAAACTCATCTGTCTATTCGATTGTCTACAATCCATATAAACAATAAAGGGCTAATTGTATTTAATCTCAATGGAAAAGTATATAATATTGAATTGAGAATCTATGTCACCTAATTTAGTGCTTATAAGATGTTTATTGATAAAAATATTATTGTGTTCGTAAAAGTATTCTTAGTAAAAAAATATGATTGGAAAGAAAAACGTAAAAGCTGCTGATCCGTCAAAATTTACTAAATTTTTTGTTCATTGTGGTAGCCCCTCTACTGTGGAGACCCCGGGGCAGAAGCCTCGCCTGCCCTCTGCTAAAACCGGGCCTGCCTAGGGACCTATAAACCACAATTGATAAAAAATATATAATTGTTTTATTCGTACCATCCTGCATGTGGTATGTAATTATTTGTAAACTGATCACTGATACTGTTGACCACATTCCTAAATTGATCCATTATGTACTTGTAACTTCCTTTTTAATTTATTGCACTAAATGTTTCATTGAGTCCAATATGTTATCCCGCATGCATATGTACCTATATTATTAAAACAATGGGCATCAAAACAGCAGCAGCAGTGATAGCCTAGTGGTTAAGAATTCAGCC
>DWMG01004871.1:0-10601 GCA_018244855.1 Elbella merops | reverse complement strand
TTAACCCTCTCAATTTGAGAGGAGACCCGTATTCCAGCAGTGGAATTGTAATGGGTTGAAAAAAAAAAAAAAAAAAAGTCTACCAATCAGAAAGTGACAATCGTTTCTCTACGAATCAACTCTTTCAATTCGTGATTCATTCTTTTACGATACGTAACGTTGTCTTCTTGTGGCGGTCAGAAGATTGTTTGAAATTTTCGAATTTTACTTAAATCTTGCGGGGTGTTACACGTTATTTTCCATTTAATAATGAATAAAATAAAACCAAAACGAAACTGAAACAACATGCCTTTATCCTTAACGGAAATTCCTTAATATGTTCTTGTGAGACATTACCCGTCTTTACGAGTCCTGCTTAAACCCTTCAGTAGTTCCGGGTATTATCTCCGTGGCATTTATTTAACCTTTTAGTGTTAATGTTGGAAGGGGTGGACTGGACTCGATGTGTGAGTGCCTAAACATTACTGGGTTATAAAAACGTTACATTTAGATGGAAGAAGAGTAACTTATGTAGGTATTTATATACTTTCAGTAACTCCCAAGGAAACCATGCCAGTTGTTGTTACCTTGTCAATTATCAAGCACGTGATAATCTATTCCATACAGTCTTAGTAATTGATACTGTAGGTATATAAACTTTTAAATCTTTCTGTTTTCATTTAATATTATCCCGTATAATGGTGTCTGTTCGTATGTATTTTTTTCAACACCAACGAAATTTCCAAATGGTTTCATAAACATTTCATTCACGAAGGGTCCGTGTAAACAGCCTAACCAAACTAATACCGAACAAAAAGTTTCAAAGCGTGTTCATCGATAAAATCTTTTCTGGTAATAACATGTCAACCCTTACAGATATACGAGTACGCGGTACAAACGTAAAAATATACGCCAATTGAATATATTGAGACCGTAAACGCTGGATGGAATATATAGATCTCTTAAACCTTTAGCGAGGAGGATAAATTTTTCTCCTCTTTGCTGACAATATTTTTAGGTAGTTTGCGTTGAAGCATGCAATTGAAATTGTTTATCAGTTGGTGGCAATAAATATTTTATACTTCATAATGTTTATTTGTAATGTATTATTTTGTAATTTATTTGCATAGTACCTTTCAGATCTAACCTCAAATATGTACTTCCGTAAAAATATTTTATGGGCATATCTGTTCAATTTAATTTCTGTCGTCTAGTTTTAAACAATACATAAGACAAAAAGAAAAAAAAACTTATGCAACATTATTTTTACATATTAAATATCCAACAATAATTTAGCTGACAATATTTCCAACAACAGGGTGGAACGACCAAAAAATTTAATTCCCAAAACGATAGTAGCGACGAAATATAAAATAATTCCCGGCAAATGCGCTCCGCAGCCAATCGGCGAAGCCTTCGTAGTCGCGGTAATAACAAAAAAATCCCAAATGAAACGAGAAAATTGTTATCACAAGAAGCGCTGTAGGTGCGGCTGGATGCGTTCAACCGAACTGTGCCATTCACCTTTAAATTGTTAGCTGGATTGTTTTGCAAGTGCTTGTTTAAATTGTGTTCAGGCTCCAGTTTCTACTTTGTTTTTAGTTTGTTCTTAAAATTGTTCTCAAACAAGATATTTCTGAACGTGGTGAATAAGCAGAGTTTGTACATTTTACGTGAGATTGTTATACAGGTTTAATAAATAATTTTTTTGCCAGTTGAACATTTAAGTAACTATCATAGAATCTATATTAAATAATACAAAGAGACTATCATAAACACTTTAATAACTCCAAGGTATACTTTAGTAAAAGGTATACATGAATATGTCTGCGTACAATATCCGCCAAGATAACAATAGGACAAAGAATGTTAAACTTCATCGAAACTTAATAGATATACTAGCGACATAATGCATAACGCCATCCGTCAAGTAAGTTGTGTTCTTTGGCTGATAAAATGCAAATTTGCAAAGATTCGTCTCAAGTTTTCTTATTACTCGCGCTAATAAACGATGCGCGGCGTTGGAAGTTGTGCCACGTGTACGCCGCCATGTACTTTAAATGTTTTTAAAATAAACAACGAAGTAACAACAGGAGGCATGGCAGAAGGAAGCTATGTCTTTACTATTGATTTCAGAATAAAAGCCAAGATGGTAATTTTTTTTTTGCACGAGATGTTTCATTTTGTTCAAGGACATCTTAACGAACTTAATTACGATTTTATATATGCACGTATTTTTTCACGTCTATATCCCATGGGGGTAGACGGAGATTAAGATTTTCCACCCGCTAAGGTCTTAGCAGACTCCTTTAGTCTCTTTTATTATTTCGTCTCGTTTATTAGTCGTCATACCTACATGTTCGTAGATTGAAGGACGTTTTGATCTTTTTATATTATTATGTACGTTCACTGTATGTTATTATTATCGAAACGCTCAGCGGGTTGACTGATAATGTATCTAGGCATTAAATTTTGCCCCTTACAAAAGTAGTTAAAGGTAAAATAAAATAAATATAAACACAACCCTTTCGACGACTGTAAGCGCGTATATGTATCAAGTGTAAAGTATTTCAAAATGAAGTTCAGGAACACAAATCGATATTTAATAATAGCACATGACCCAGTTACCATGCGAGAACTCATTCTTAATCCGATTTAACTGAGTTCATTATTTTCCCTCCTACCAAAGATTTTAGACGATTCACCGTTAATTGGCTGTTGTAAGAAACTATATTAATGAATTTATTTCGTCTGTACTTTTGTATATATTGTACAGTTTATATAATTAGCCGTAGAAAATATCCCCTCTGAACCTATTTCTACCACGAGATAAATTATATGTTAGTTGAAATATAGCTACTCGTATTTGTACAAGAGATACGACCTGTAGTAGGAATAAAGTTTTATAATTATTATGTATTAGCATTTTAAGTCACGAACATACATACAAACGTTTTACATTCAACGGTAAATTGAACGTAAATGTGATAATATACATTCGATCTTCCATATTTTATAATATTATTAGTATGCACTATATTTCCATAGCAAATACTAAGAATTAAGAGTTTTAATTTTTATTTAGTATAATTTGGTATGGATTGTTTAGTGATTTTTTTAGTGTGGATTGGCATAGAAAAATTTTGTTATATTTCAATTTGTGTCTTTTCCAGGCCATTTTCATATTAAATTTAGCATGAAGGTTGTCGCATAGCGCGTCTTTAGGAGGAGCCAATGGAACCATATAGCAAAAAGGTAGCTAGATTCATAAAAATGGTATTAATTTGTAATTTAATTGATATTAAGTTAATTGATATCCCTGTTTTGTATTCCTAAAAGATCTTGTTACACGCTTAATAGTCTGAAGCACCTTTAACATCATTAGGGCAATTTATTATTCAGAAATTCCAATTTCGCTGGTTCTATATTGCAAACGGCTCCAAGACTCCCGGCCCGACACAAATTAATACCCACTAGGAGCAGATTCGCTCATAATGAGTGCGATAAAACAATCTGGCCATTAAGGAGCCGCAATACATGCCTCCCTACCATTCTCAAAATATAGTGGAAACCTTTAAAATGTATAGCAACAAAATTAAATAAGTTAGCTTCACTACCAACAAAAACTGTAAATGGAGAGAATTTGTAATTAGCTTAATCTGAAACTTTATAAATTCTGGATTAAATAGAGTTTTCCTGTTCTCAGGAAATGCCTCAAATTCAGGCATCTTATATTAATAATGTAACAAAAGCCTTAGTAAGTTCCCTACAAGTAATCCAAACCCAAGAACTTTGCAAAAACAAAGGGCTATCAAAGATTTTCATCATTAGGACACTGTAAAACATGTCTCGGTTCAGAAAATATTGTGGAACTTTTTAAGATCTATGGGCGCTAAATTAAATTCACAAATATTATTGTGAATGTGTTATTATTAAATATAAATTTTCAGTTTTTTAAATTTTTACAAGGTATAGTTTAGTAATCTAAAAATGTTAATATTTTTAAAATATATTGTCGAATCTACTCGTATCTAAAACTATAGAAACGAATGTACGTTGGTTGGTTACGCATACATTGCCAAACTATTCGTCCAATCGCAATCAAAAAAGGTTTTTAGCATTTTTAATAACATCGGCGTACAATGCACCATCAAGATATAATTTACCATCAACAACGAGACGTCATAGAGTACCGCGAGTATATAATTTGTGACAGTTTTGATGCTTGGCAGGTTTATATTATGTTGCTTAGCATCTTGTATTACATAACAGTTCTGTCGGAAGGAATGTTATAAAGAGAGGTAAACATTTCTTAATATCTCAATAGGTAACGCAGATAAGTAAAGCAAATTAAAGGCTGGCGACGCACTTGCTGGCCCCTGGGTTGCGGGTGTCCATGGGCGACGGCAGTCACTTACCACCAGGTGACCCGTTTGCTCGTTTGCCCCCTATTCTATAATTAAAAAAAAAAGGAAATACTTAATAAAAAATTTAATAATAGCAATTTTTTTTCACAGAACATGATCTCGTATATGAATATATTTATTACGCAGAAATGTTGAGTTCGCGGATGGAAGAAGGATACATATATTGCTAGATTCATTGAAACTTGCAAAATAATCTAGTGGAGAATTTGATAAGTTAGGCAATCTAGTCGAAACCTCATTAATTGGAAGGGAATGAAAAATCTCGATACAATAGAAACCAAAGGGTCGTCTGGAATATTTAAATCGGTGAAGTCGTCCCATTCTGTTGGGATTGGATATCGAAAATTGCCTATTACGAGACCCTGAGTACGGCAATATTGCTGCTTTATCCAATTTATCGTTCGTTCTTTACTATTCAGACAATTGCGATTCTTGAACGAGCTTTGAATTGAAGTATTTTTGGCAGCCGCTCCTTTGTACATTACGTTGGATTATATTAATTTCATTTGATTCGGAATAAATCAGCCATCACCGGTGAAATTAACTTTATCAAGAGTACACTACAATAATTTCATTTTAGTAATAATATATAGTATTTTTAGTTGGTTTTTCACGTCACAAATTAATATTGAACAATGTTTTACCAAACACGATTTTTTCATAAAAGTCCAATATATGTACATACGAGTAAGATATTTCATTTTTAATTTAATAATACCAACTTGTAATATATTGAAAACTCAATCCGGATTTAACAAAAAACATGTTGCACCACCGCCGTTACCACTACATTTTACGCTGTTTAAAACGATCCAGTTAAAAAATTCCCAGCGTGTGAATTTGCGGTAGAAATGCGCATCTGACTCTAACGAGTACCGTCTTGTTTCGAGCCTCTCGGTGCGCATTGTCTGAAATTAATTTTCCTGTTCCGCCCAATGCGTCTTTTATAAGATAGTGGAATAAAAGTAGAGGGAAAAACCTCAATGGTTAAGGCATCCGTGTCACCGGGAACGAGTAGCGACAACTACATTTTGCTGAGATACCGAAGACAAATATATACCGGCCCCAAGAAGCCTCTCTTGATATTAAAATAAAGAATAATAAGTATGATATTAGTGGTAATACGATCTTTAAGCTTAATAAGTTATAGCGCCCTGCAGTTCAAGCACGTGTAAGTCGACGCTAGTATAAAAAGTATATAGGATTAGGTATGCTAAGTGCTAATCGTCAAGTTTCGGTAAAGGTACTATAGAACCTTTTTTAATACTATAGGCTAGTATTTTACTACACTCTTGTATGGTAAGCCCGATGCAGCCTAAGATGTAGCACGGTTGTCTAGAAAGTACTTATTCGATCTTGTCTTGAATAATTCCATACTATACGAATCGGAGAAAATAGAGTTTTAATTTTTTTAGTTTATACCTGCAAAATATCTTTTAACAGATATATTATTTTGTAGGTCTCTACATTTCTCATCATATTTTTTTACATTTCCACGATACCACGAAAATTATCACCGACATCATCGTCATCAAATTTTTTCATCGTTGCATTGTTTAACAGAGGCCTGTTCTCAGAGGCCAATACCACCAGGCTATGCATAACATGACGTCAAGAATCTCATAAAACATCCTTGGTTACTGTCGGCTTAACAATAAACTACAAATTCTTATGATTTTATTACATTAAAATATTATTTATAGTAAACTACTTACACGTCACTGGTGAAACAAATGCCTTATAATGAAAATTAAATTTGTTACTGTCTGCGTTCGACAAGTTTTTAATGTTGAGCGATTTGGGTAATTGCTACCTTTGCACGCATCTCGTTATTTCATTTGCCTTTTTAATTCTGAACGCTTTTTTTAACTCGTGAATGTGTAGCAGTACAGAAGTAAATGAGGCAGAATGGCAGAACGTAACAGCATTTAAAAATATTTTATTTTATCTTAACTTTTTTTTATTTCAATGTAATTCTTTGTATTGTTCAAAGAGTTACATGAGAGTTTAAGTTACGCAATTAAAGTATAAAGTAATTGTAACATTTCAATGGACTACACAGACTGAATTGTAACTGAAAGGATTTGTACCTATGTCGTTTTACGTAACTTAACTTCACGCCTGTTATTCCCGAAGAGGTAGGCAGAAGAATGCAGAACACTCCCATGTTTCACCGGTTACGTTTACGTTCCACTATGGAATAGGTGGTGAGCCTATTGCCATGCATTGGGCACATATTCAGATTCCGAACCACTACTAGCAAATCTAAATTAGAAAATTTTTGTAGTGTTCGACTCGAGAATCGAACCCGGGACTTCCCGATCGGCAGTCGCACTTGCAACAAACATGACCAACGAGGCAGTCCAATGTCGTATTAACATATTTTTAAATAGTTTATGCTTAAAAGAATATTAACACAATTATGTCATGCTTGAGCTCTGAAGAAAGATGGAGTAAAAATGAGAGAATAAATGTTAGCGGTCAGTAAACATTGGTTATTTACACAAATATTTTTCACATAATTAAATACACATAAAAATCATAGCTCCGTGTGTGCTTAACAAATAAAAGTCATACTACAGAATTTTTAAAGCAAAAAAGTACACAACCATATTTAGAGATTTTATCGGAATGGACAAAACGACATGTATACTTTCTCAGTTCAGTAAAATATTAGCATCTTTAAGTCATTCTCCGTTGAGGTATCACATCATAGTGTATTTTTATTGTTCCTGTAAATTTGTCTTTTGTAGTACGAGATCAATACATTAGTAATTGTATCATACTCACTCCTCTGATCTGATCAATATTATTACAATAAGGCTAAAGAGATTTTTGTTTCGTTGGTTTTTTTACGCGATAATATTTAATATTAAAAGTCGATTGAACAATGTTTTGCCTATGTTATAGAAAGATAAAGATCAAAGATATTTGTAAAGGCTGGTAGAAAAAGCGCCACCAAAATGTTTTGTTTGCGTGCGTTGGTTTAATGGTTAGTAATATATAACTACTATGTACTACAAATATATTGGTTCTAAGTAAATCTGTAAAAAATCCATTACACCTAGTCTCATTGAAAACTAGCCGATACTCGCCCGCTCCGCTGGACGTAAAATAATTGAATTACTAATTACTAGCGTCCATATTATTTTTATTAGCGACATGCAAACTCTAGTAAACTTGAAGGCATACCAAAGATAATTCTAACACGCCTTTGTTTTGTTTTGATTGACGTCAAATGTTTAACAGTTGAGAACAGAGTGGCTTACATGTTAAAAGAAAATTGTTGTTCTAAATTTTTACGTTTATTACTTTATATTACGGTAATTTTAGTATTTTTACGTTTTTTCTCTTCACAAGAACATTACTTAGACTTCATGAAATACAACAAAAAAGAAATCAGCCAAATCAGTTCAGCCGTTCTCGAGTTTTACGCTTAGCAACACATTTATCGATTCATTTTTATTTATATATATTAAAAAGGCATTTACTACCATTATCGCAGAGCATTGCATATTAATCTTTACGAAAAGTAGTTTTAAAGACAACTACATGAATATAAAGTTCCTTTTATAGCATGTTATTTGGACGCGTACATTAGAAAATAATGTAAAATTAAATTTTTTTGCCACTGCTCGCGTCTATGTCTATGGTAGATACACATTATATTAAATGAGGAAAATACGAGTACATATGACAATATATATTTTTATGCTGAAGAGTACTTCATTCATAGTAATAAATTATCTATCTGAAACTTCTTTTAAATTATAATATAGTAAAATATTAAAAAGGCAGGCGGGTGGAATGTCATTGTTTTTTGCATTTTGGGCAGTAGAAAGCAATTTAATTATTATTATTAACTTAAAATTTTCAATTATCTGTCCTAACCCACACCATACAGTACCATTGCAAGGTGATTTTAATTACATTAAATCGTACATAGACTTTGGCCCATAAAATCAAACCAAGAAAGGAAGGTAACTAGGCCCTTCTAAGAAAAGGCAGTCATGTCAAGTCACTCGTCTCTGGCGTATAAAAAGATTACGATTAATAAGTGTTAAAACTCAAGACACGCTTCCTAATGACCAGGGTTCTTGGGGATCAGGTAATATCTATCATAGGGTATATTCTAGTGTTCGGCCGCAATAGATCTGTTATGGTTACAGTAGCTGTTGGACTACACCTATCGTTAACAGGTTTATGCAACATTAAACATTACTACCTCTGATATTAGCAACATATCTACGAGTATATTTAATATAATCCAAAAACAGCTAGATTTACGTTCATGTAATTCCATCGCGGAGACACTTGAATGTCTCATTAGCATAAATTATTTATATAACTACGTTCCAAATCTGTCTGTGGGTACTCTGCCCCCGTGAGAAATGCCAAGTGTTTTAGAGAAGCACTCTCGGTGTTCATTACACTGTAAAATGATGCTGCTGACTGCGTTAAAAATTTGTGAATGTGAACGGTATTTAGAAAATATTGTTTTTAGAAAATTTTCACCGGCTTTATTTAACTGAAAAATAACGTACTATGTATCTATGATCTAAGGACAACACTAATTATAATCTAAATAAATTATTTTGAAATATTCAAAATTTGGTCTGCACGTATATCTATAGAAAAAAGTTATTAGACTCGTAGGAGACCATGCCGATTTTAATACTTTATATGATTCATATCCATATTTTGTAAATGGTATTTAGAGGTCGCGTTTTAAAAAACGCCTATTATTGGCTGTTGGTACGCTGCAATTCACGAAAAAAATACCGAGCCATAGTTTTGGATCTCAAAGAGAGCGTTCAGGTATTTTTTATTAAATAGCCACCTATTCATAAGACATATTTCGAACCATTTATATTCCCAATAATATTAAGTTTCAAGACGAATAACTGTAATATATCTTTAGACCTTTGCTGAAACAATTGAAATCAATATATCAAGGGTAATAACAAATTTTCACTGTCTGGATATATTATATTATTATATCTGGAGTTATTGAAGAAACGTTTTCAATAAAATTTACCTTGAATATATTTTATAGTGATTTCGTTATGGATGTCCTTTGGAATTATGATGGTGTAACTGAAACTGGGTAAAGCGGCTGCAGTTGTTTCTATCGCGAAGTAGTACTAGAAGTGCTGTTATATTCTGAACGATAAAGCATTTGACCGCTTACTACGATATAATATAATGAGCCTACATCTAGATTATTTAAGATAAAGACTACTGTGTAATCGTTTTCTGACCTGTGTATCCTTTGGCCTTGTCATTAAAATAAATGTAATTTCATTAATTAACTAAATGAGTACCTCGACAAGCGCAGTAATTCAGAACTAGAATCCGAATATTGTTAAGAACTTTTACTCTTTCAAATGAAATAGGTTTTTATTGTTTTTGCTATTTTTGCATTGGAAGTAGGTGTATTTGCTCGACGACTTTTTATAACTTCATAAAAATAGAGAAGTGTGAGTAAGGTATTCTGAAATATATTTCATTCTATATTAATATTTATTTTGTAGTCAATATTTTTTTGGTATGTCAAATTTGATTGGAAATTTCGGTTATAGGAAGACAGTTATACAACCATTTTGTGAATCTTTTTCCTGTAGAAAGAGCTAAAAGATTAATTCTTATTCATTTAAAATACGATATTATATTTTCCAAGGGGAAGGTTGTAATAAGTAACGACGCTGCGTGGTGCATTAAGCTTTAGTATTCATTTTCCAAGAGAAGATACCCAAATATATATTATGTATATTCAGCCTTAATATGCGAATGTTCTTTTGAAAATTCAATCGGATCCCTGATTATCAAATCAAATGCTGTTATATTTTATTAACCAACCAAATACCACCAATTTAAGATTCGACGAATGGATTTTTCACATGCGAAGTTACCTGTATCCACACTGTACTCTTTAAATAGAAGGCAAACAAATGAGCAAGAACGATTTATGTTATTAACACAATTATTTTACTTCTGTACTACTGTGGAACGTGAATTTCTCCACAAGGAAGATTACCACAAATGTGGATTAGAATCTGTGGAACAATTTGTCGCATACGGTATTTCCGAACCGTTACGACATTCAAACCTTTAAGATAAGAGCGTATACCTTCCTTAAAGGCTGGCAACGCACTTGCTGACCCCTGGGTTGCAGGTGTCCATGGGCGACGGCAG
>DWMG01004870.1:0-10602 GCA_018244855.1 Elbella merops | reverse complement strand
TGGTAATTGCTTATTAGGCATTAATTTATCAGATGCTAAAATCTACAGTAGTGTCATAGATATAACATCACTAGATTGTTAGACCAGTGATAAGTAAACCCAACTATTTAGTCAGAAGTTTTGTGTTCAATTCCCACCAAGGTTTGTTTCACTTGTGTGATGAATATATATGTTTATTCTGTCTGGATGTAAAGTTGTCAATGTAAGTATGTATTAAAAATGTATACATTCTATGTCTATCAGTTGTCTGGTGACCATAGCACAGGCTCTGTCTAATTTGAGATTCGAAGACTGTGTAGCAATCGTTTCAGGAAATTATTCCTATTATTATTGTTATTGCCCACTATTATTGAATTCCAATGAAAATGATTATTTTATACATTATCTAGACTTTTTTTATTAATAACCTGTCTGACTGCTGATCTATTTAACACTACATATATATGACAGTAAAATACATAGTGTTTAGTATCATTTGTATAATTAGTATTCAAGTGTAAAATATTTTCTATAGTCCGTCAAGAGATGGCGCTACCTATACCTGATCACATTTTCAAAATAATTTAAATGACTGCCGATGTAATGAGAAACTTTGTATTATATAAAATAAAAAAAGAAAACCTCCTAACACATAAGTTTGAGGGTTGCGGCATAATTTTAATATATATTTTTTTATATCAGCAAATCTCTTGGTAAAGATGTGTTTTCCATATTAAATGATTTGGCTTTTTGTAAGAACATCCGTGTTACGTGATTTATCTCTCATCATTCAGAAAACATTGGCCATGTAGTTCGCTGCTGTGTTTTTCTTCGAGCTCTTCAATACGCATTAAAGACAATCATTTTTCCATACAAACGCATTTGCGGCTTGTTTCAAAAATAAACAGCGTACTTGTATTGCAAAGGTAAATATAATATGGCCGCAAGCTCCATACTATATTTTCCTAAATCACTATTAGCAAGAGTTATTTAACGAACACATATCACAATAAGATTACTACGATGTGAATTTTAATTTCTGTAAGTATTTTTATTCCAATGAGGTCTAAATCTTTTAAGGTTAAAATGTATGTTTTACAATTTTAAATTGATTTATTTTCAGGTTTAAAAGAGTGTACAGTTTTTTTAAATGAATGAAAATTAAATATGTAACAGTAAATCTTTCCAGAATTGATACGGTATATTACTAAACTTACTACACATTTATATTGTCATGTTACTTAATAAATGCGTTTGTATGGAATGACTTATGATGTGCTATCAGAGTGATAAAAGTCTACAGGGATTGTGTTTGTTCCAGCGCAGAATTAACTCCTATGAACAATATTGATGGATGCAACGGTGTCACAGGTACGGTCATTATTACGCACACAAATACATACAAGCACGCACAGTGGCACGCACGCACACACACACACGCACGCACGTACACACACACGCACGCACGTACACACACACACACAAACGCGCGCGCGCGTAGAGCCTCGTATGGATACACATGGCACACGTGAAGCTCTTGTGAATAAAATATATTTTTTTTTGAAGAAGTGTAAGCTGTCTACGCGAAATGATATGCTCTCACACGTATAGCGTATTAACATTTATGTTGAATCTCAATTAAAGACCAACTGATATTTAATCCTGTAGGATTTATCTCAATTAGTCACATTATGGCCTGTTTTCGATAAGCACGTGAGCGCGTGAGCATCTTTTGCGCCACTGTTGGCAGTCCAATGCATTCAAAATTAGTATTAATGACCTCAATTTGTCAGTGTATAATTAGCAATAAAAGATCATTTCGTATGTAACATTTTTTTTAAATTATTTAACCTTGTCTACGTATGGCAATAGGTTCACCACTTATGGTGACCTAAACGTGACTGGTGAAACGTGCGAGTGTACTACACTCCTCTGCCTACCCCTTCGGGGATTACAGGCGTGATGTTGATGTTAGTTACGTTTACATATAAATTATAGGTACACATATATTCAATTTTCCTTTCTTTTCTATTAACATTCTTAGTAACATTTTATTTAAAGACGATTAGTGATATTAGTCGCGTCTCTACAAAAATGTGATCTTGCTAAGTTAAGATACATTTACCTTACATTGGTGTTTCGTCTCATACACTCATAATTTAATGATCATAGTATTTATATTCATATGGTAATATGTCAGAAGGCTCCGAAGCGTATATGTACGTAGGAAGAGAGTAATGAGTGTAGAAGCAAGTCAGGTCTAAGAATAGAGATATTTCCACTTAGTTAATGTCCAGCTACTCCGTAAGGGACTTGAAGTAATGATATAATAATATATTACCATTTGTTCATAATATGATTTTATTTCCGGTTGCAGGTTGACGGTGTCCACACTCGAGTGTAATCATTAGGATATTTAATGGGATTATTGTCGTCGATCACCACAACATATTTGTTTCAAAGGAAAAAGCAATCAAATATTGAATTATGCAAATATGACGTGAAAGTACTGTTTGCAGACTGATCACTAATCACATTCTGATTAAATAAGGGAATATGCATATTTTTCAAAATGTATTGAAAAAGAATTTTTTTTTAAATCAGTCATTGCTTAAGTAGCTAATTTTTATCTATGTGGTGTGTCTATTCTATTGAAATTTTTGTGGCGTAAATTTTTTTTTTAGAAACTGTTTCACTAGTCGACTTTTTAGACTATTGACTAGAACTAAGTGAAAGTATATAGATATTATGGTTATATATTATGAATCCATCGTTAAATTATATGTATATTCCCGATTAAATTTGTTTGTGTGACGCTCCAACACTGTCGAAATTACGTGTCAGGCGTCGTGCGGACGATTTTGACTCGTACTGCCTTGTTTCTAAAACCCAAAAATCGTCGGCACGAAATCGACGTGTAAAGCATTTGTAATGGTACCGCTGCACCTGTGGTGTTGAGAGCCAGCAAAGTATGAGACTACATGTACAACACACAGAAATCAACTTGACGCTTGAACGCAGGAAATGGTCTTCCTCTCCCGCCACCTCCCTACCAATGCCTTCACTATAAATGCATATTATCACACTCAAGTAGAATTAAAAATATCACAAAAACAGTAATGATTTTTAAGCAGTCAATACTTTGCTATTACGCCATCATAGCGAGGTGCCTAGTCAACTTCTGCGAGTTATAATGTACTGTTAAAGCTAAGCAGGCCTTGGAGTTATGGGAATTCGTTAAGATGTCTCCAAGTTGTATGTCAATTTTTTTTATTATATGATTGTATTAAAACATAGCTCTTAAATTTAATTGTATATTCAATTAATATGTGAAATTAATCCACGTCCTTGACCTTTCTCAATTTGAGAGGATACCCGCGTCCAACAGATAAAAGGGTTGATGATAGTGATAGTAAAATATATTTATTTTTCAGTATAGGCCAACGCCTTGCCTACTGAAAAACAAAGGTGTGGCTTATGATGTAGCATGCTTGTCTAGCAACTAGTTTAAAAGCGCTAGATTGTAGTTTTCGGGAGACTCAGACGCACGCAGGGAATTCTACTTTTTAACTGTCCAAACTGTCCACACTGAGATTACGTTTTTGTACAAAACGAGTTACTATAAAATACTCAAATGTAAAATGGTCAATGTTTCTTTTAGTATAAGTAACAATCAGTCTTACGTACTGCAAAGATTTAAAATTTTCCTTTTTCCATTCTATCTTACTAAGCTTTAGTAGCGTTAATAGATTTTTTCGGGCATTGGTAGGCTACTCAGAGAAGGTGGAAATAAAAGCATGGAGAGGTAGAAAAGACTACACAATCCTGACAGGAAGTATTTAAATTAAACGTAAAATTAACTTAAAATTTTCGTGCTTAATGTTAGCTTTATAATGTCTTTCCTATCGCCCTATTCAAATATTATTAAACCCACAGGTGTGGCGGTACCATTATAGTAATGTTCAATGCAGACTGAGTTAATTTTATATATATACATATAAATAATACTAGGCATGTATAAATCACACGTATTTTGTATAAATTGTTAGTCTTATAGTTTTTACACTGATTTTATAAACACACACAACTTGATTGTATAAATAGGTACCTATATTATATGCCTGTGTGTGTTTTATCATGCGTATATGATTTTTATGTAATATGTTTGTATGGTTTTTTGTTTTCGTTCAGTTGCATGGTTTTTATTTTGAATTAATGTCAAGAGAATGATTTGTATATAACTTATGAGTCTATATATGTATATTATATATATTTATGATTCAATGACACAATAAGAAATAGCGTGTACTATAAGTGTCGTTACAGATATATGTAATAGGAACGAACTCTATGTCACGGTATTATTTTCCTTTACAGTAGGCAGCTGTTCACTATGCCACCACGTTTACGATACGAGCCTTTTCTCCTCTGTTCTCTTCAGTTCTGTAGAGGATATCGTTTAGAACATTCTAGACTCAGCTACTTCTTACAACAAATCGCATTGTATTTGGTATATGCCTTATGCGGTTACTTATAACATTGTGTTCTTTTATGTACTTGTATAATAGCCAAGTATCAAAAATAAATCAGTTTGAAAGAAGCTATATTTAAACGTAAATAAATAATTTTATTAGATGTTACTTTATTCTCTCTTCTCTTTGTATGTACGGCTTTCTTATTGGTGAAAGTTTTGTATAGTCGTTGAAAATAAGATGAGAGCCAAGTATGACGATTCACTCAAGATGTGCATCAAGTGACAGGTATTTTATAAAATGAATTCAAATTTATCTTCAGTGTTATATACAATGTACAGACAGTTTAATAGTATATATGTATAAATCCTAAAATTTCCTTTATTGTATATTTATGTATATTGAAGAGAAGATGTATCGTATGTTCGTATATTGCTGTGCAGTGTACAGTGAGCGAGAGGTCGATTTATTTTTAATACCTAAAACTGTGAAAGATGTTTATTTATGTAAGGCCCGTATAAGTACTTTATTATGTTGTGTTATTAATATGAAGATTTGTATGTTTTTGAGCCGAAATTCCAAATTATGCCCAATGTAATATTGAATAAATATTTATAATTAATAGATACAGTGATGTTTTTATTTTTGGTGGCTAGGGGAGTGACGGTGACGCAGTGGGAAAAGTTAATGATATAACAATAATGTATTAAATGTTGCCACAATGAAAAACCAGTTTTCCTCTGTGGGATCTCATTACGCTTACTAACTATAACTATGGGTTTTTATTAAGTTGTGCTTTGCTTATATTACAGACAGACAGCTTATATTACCTTTACAGACTTTCAAAGTTCATGATAGTTAAAAACAAAATCAGGTATTCTATCTGGTATGTTCTATTCATACCTATAACATATAAAACATATTGATCTGTGAATAAGGATGCTGTCTACAGCATCCGTATTCACAGATCAATATTTGATTTCTAAATCGCCCCTATGAGAATTTGAGCTGAAGAAAAAAACAAAAATTTGTTTATGAATATTTTTTTATTAATTTCACAAAATTATTTATTAAAAGCCACAATCTTAAGGCTTTTAAGCTGTCAAAGCGATGACGATTCACAATAACTCCCATTGTTCGGCCATCCAACGGTGAGCTGGAGAACTGTAATCCGAAGCTATCTATTAACTACCTTATAAACGTTTACATATTTTTTAGAAAATATCCACTATGCTTCATCCGATAAAAGGCAGTCAAAGCTTGCAATCCATCTATTGCGGCTAAGCGCTGCACACAACTGAGAAAACACGTTCGCTCGATCGTGTGCAACACCCTAATATCAATATTATTTTGTATAAAGAACTCGCATCAAAGAAATACTTTGATCAGATTAAATTGTTGAGTGGTTTAAATATTTGTATAATATTGAAATACACCTATATAAAGAGTACGTGACGAAGGTAACAGTAATAAAACGGTATATTAAAACCATACACTTCTCTGCTATGGTACCTATTATAACACAAATCACATTATTTCTTTGATCCAAGACAAACAATGACACTTCAAATCACTTAACATTAACTTGTGAATAGTACTATATTTACGTATAATAGAACAGTACAGTGTATCGTGTATACTGTATTTATATTATGAGAAGCAACATTGACCTCTAATATTTATTTGTAACTTGTATATTTGAAGCTAATTTGTGAAGTATAATCCGAACGCCTTATCCTACATTGAGATACAAAAAATTACCTTAACGCCACAGAAACCAGTACCTACTATCACTACATATCCAAAATCACACCCAGTGACTGTCCGCAAAGTAGGTACAAGTTAAAAATAATATAGGCAATATCATCAACTCCTACGCATAGACAAACGTTCTAACAATAGGTATAGACACAGAAACATTTCAAATGTAAAATAAAATTGTTACAATAACGTTTATAATTACCGTGCATGTCTGTTTTGGAACGCTTTCGGAATAAAATCATTTACGTGGGTCCCACTTCGCTCTGTACATTGTCTCTCTTAATATTACATAATTTTAATATATAAGAAAGAACTGCTTCACTGTAAGCTCCCAACCCGGCAACCTGCGCCAAAACCGGCGGCCATTTTGTTTAATTATAATGGACAAAATGGCGGCAATGGATGCAAGGCGTTAACTTACATTTAATATATGAATGCGGATATATTTTAGGATATTAAATACAAATATATAATAATCGAAAGCTCAGTTTTCAAACACCCTTATTAATTTGAGGCTTGCATATAACTTGTATATAAAGATTCCATATTAAGCCAAAGTGGCAAACAAACAGTTCAGTAAGGATAAAATACATACGGAAACTGTTATATTTTATAAAATATAGAAACTTTATGTACTGAAAAGTACGATAATACGCTCAAAAGCTAAATATAGTTAAGCTAAACACCATAAATATATGAATATTTCTTTTTCAATAATCATATATCTACCCAATGCGGTGATATACAAAAAATATTTATTTCTTCCGCAATCCAATACGTATTTTATACAAGCTTAAGCCAAAAATAAACTCTGTCTAAAGTGTAGGGACCTATTTTAATACGTATATAATACTAAGCTTTATCCGACATTACGACCAATTCCAAGAAAAACGATAGTGGGCGGATACGGGATCGACAGCGAAACATTGCGTACATTCCTAAATGCCTTTCAACATATCCTGGTCCTGAATAAGCACAACCTACCCGATCTGGTATCGGACGGACCGGAACGAGTTACTCCACAATCGGAACATGTGTAAGGCTACTAAGACTTAAAATATACAACAAAGTGATATAACATAATCGTCATGGTATCTCCATAACAAGACAGCTTTCCAAATTCGCGTCATTTTTTACCTGTACCCGCCCAAAGTGTTGTAATTTTTCATACCGTGCTCACTTTACTTTCCAGCTTTTCCAAAGACACCTGTCGGGTCTCTTCGGTCCAGCTGGAAAGCCTTTCCATCCCTCCTCTATGTTTAATCGAATTCCATTTATGTTTACAATACTTATTTACAATCCACTCCGTCCGATCTCACGTGATCGATTACAAAAACCAACCTTAACTACGTCATCTTCCTAATTTACATATTAAAGTAACTTCATACAAAAAGATATATCATAAAATATGCAACTAAATTACACTTAAATACGAATAATAATAACAGTAAAAATCTAAACTGACGTCAAATACGAGTCTACAAATTTAATATTTAAAATTTTCAACGGACTAGGATGTGATGTCATTAACAAAAATAACGCTGTGTTTAAATAAATTAGCATTCAACATGTTAAAAATCACTCGTGAAGTAACTGAAGTGTTTTTATACGATTATATACCTACATTTAAATCATGATTCTACGCCTTATTCTATCTAGGTATATAATACTTATTTACTTATCCCGATTACATTCGGACACAATTCCATAACGAATATTATAGCGGCGATAATATAAACTCATATCGATATAACTACATATATAGTTAATATAAAAATGGCGCGCAATTTACAAAAGCACACAATCGACTAGTAATTTATAAGGTAACTAACAATTATTTCACGTGACAATAACTTAATAAAACTCGGTTAATATACTTATAATATGACTATTTTTAGTAATGAACAAAATTTTTATAAGCCAGCGAAAATAATGAGTGCTTTATTAAAAGCTTTTTGATCAATCTCCAAACATATTTAAGAATATACGAAAAAACGTATAAGTAGATATAAAACATATAAGTAGAGAAATAGTGTGTATGAAAAAAATGCAGGTTAGAATCAAAGCCGTTTGAAAAAAAAATTAAATTGAGAACGTTATGACCTTAACTCGACTTTGATCGAAATATAATTAAAAGTATACAGAACACTATAGATATTGAAGTGTTTTATATAAAAGCAACACCATAAAAATAAATAATTTAAGAATGTGACTTTATGTCTGAATAAAAACCATTAGAAATTTACAGATTATATCCAGTCAAAACCGCTTTAATATACCAAAGAAAATAAAATTTTACAAGAATTCTAAAGAAGAATATTTTTTTGTATGAATAATAATACTTTTTGCAAATAGATGTGGTCATTATATACAAAATGGAAACTAATAGATACTAAATTTTAATAATACATCTGTATATACTGTTATTTTTCATTATTGCTTATTACACGTTCGCATTATGATTAAAATATACTAAAAATAGCTAAAAACTTATTATTTAATAATAAATTTTATTATAGCTCTCTGAAAAAACAATGGTATCTATAAATAATATCTAAACTATCTAAACCATTAGACAATAAGTAATTTAAAAAAGCATTTCATACCATAATATAATAATCATTAAACTACTCTACACATATGTATGTATAATTAATAAAAACTTTATTTCTTAAGAATGTCAGAACTTAATTTACAAGTACTTAAGGAATATATAATAATAATAATAATAAATTGCAAGTATTATATTCTTGGTTAATTAATTGGAATGTTTATTGAAATGACAACACTACGCTAACAAAACTGTAGAAAAAAGAACTTTCCATTCTGCCGATTCGACTAATCATTGTCTCTGGGTGGGTAAATATTAGTCAATCATTAATTTCCAATTAATTATATTACTTTCGGATTTATTGCTTTTACTCTTTCGTAATATATGAGCCAATTACATTAAACTTATTAATCCACATGTATTGCCTGCCTTAAAAATTAAGTTGGAACAAGGAATAGATTAACTTTGTTTCTGACTTGACTTTCACATTTCTCCTATTAAATTGCATTGAGGAGTCAGAAGTCACCACTCCCAATAATTCAGCTATTTTTAATTTGTTTATCTATTCGGAATTGTATTTGACATGATTTACTTATTATATTATAACATAAACATGAATGAGAAGAGGCACGCCAGTCTACAAGGATACAGATATTTGGCACTCTGTGCTCTCTGCCTACCCGGTAATCGACCTGGCGTAGTGGTATAATAATATACATTAACAAATGTACGTGTAACTATTGCTGAATACAATTTTGCATGGTAAGCATTATCCACTAATGTTACAACAACACAAAAAATTTAATTATAAAATATAAATGATAAGCACACCAATATGATAAAATATATGGCAAGTACATCGCTTTAAGAATATACGAACTGCGCTCACACTTATGTATTTTACATTTAATAGGCGTTCGCATTATTTGAATACTATATTACTTTTAATTAACGCTGTCGCAAATTATACAACATATATATATACACACGAAGCCTTAATATTTAATAGCGTTTGCTTTAATAATTTGTATATTTTTTTATTTGAATGCATCTTGGAATTATTGACAGGCCAAAAATACAAGTTGCAATGAAAGAGTAACATATTTTACGTGTTCTCAACAAATATATTTAAAAACAGAACAATTCTGGACAACAAACAATATCGGGTCTATAAATACTACACGCATCGTAAAATTAAAATACGACATGCATATAAACAGTTGTGTAAAAATACAACATGCATCGAAACAATTGTGTAAAAATACAACACGCATTGAAATAGATGCATCTTGTCTTTTTAGAACCTAAGCATGTTATATTTTTGTAGACATTTAGGGTCGTTTAGATATATGCTGTGGTGTGTAATTAGTGATCGTGGGCCACGCTGTCCAATGGCCAGTGCAGGGTCGGTGTGCTGCAAGCGAGCGTGCGCGGCGTTGCACTACGATGTCGGTTGCTCGGGCCGGGGAGGGTCACCTGCTTGCTATACAACACGACATCATGATTCGTTACGAATTTCGACTCATTCTTTGTGGTATATTAAGCCTGTCAATCGGTACTTAACCAACTTAACTCTTGTCATTCTGAGAGGAGACCGGTGGTCAACAGTGGAACGAATGATGGTAATGATGTTAATAATATCTTGAGACACACGCTTGCGTCACATATGTTCTGATTCTGAGTTCATGAGTTTTTTGTGTTAGGTTAATAATTTAATTATTTAATTTAATATGACGGTATACCTCTAGTTAATATAAAGCCGGCTGGTTCAAGAGGCGCGGCGGCCAGTGAGCGAGCCCACGAAGGACTTGAGCGCGGCGCCGATGGAGGCGCGCTGCG
>DWMG01004869.1:0-10602 GCA_018244855.1 Elbella merops | reverse complement strand
AACTAAGTAGATAATACTCTAGAGGGTTTGACAAGTGCCTTCTGTTACATATCCCCGCATTCTATTTTGTTTTGTGTTGTCTATCACTGTTTACTGTTTAAATATTATTGTTATAGTCATTAAGTACTAACTTATCATTACTGCTCTCATTCTAAATACCTATATTTAAATTTAACTAATTATCTACATATTTGCATGAACCAATCTAATTTAATACTCCTAGAATGTTATCACGATAGTTAATGTTTCCAAATGATCATTCTTAATTATGTTCGTTTTTCCCCTCCTCATTTTGTATTATAAATAAGAAACAACAGTTAGTTTAGGTATTACTATCATCGTGTTACTATCTCAAGTGTCATACAGAAACTCTATGTAATTGTGTATTTGTAATTGTGATATTTAAAATAAAAGCATTTTTTTTTTAAAGTGTTAATGTCTCTCAATCCGTATCATATCTCCTTGTACATACAGTGTTGCAACACAAAACTAAACCAACGAACCCGCCTGTACAACTCGTCGCGACCCGTTCTTACGCAAAAACGTGGAGCATAGCTCGCAATTAACAACTTACGTAAGACGGAAGTGTCTCACATCTTTCCGAGACACCAGTAGCACCGTAATTTGTGTCAACGTATATTTAAAGTTATATTTATTAAAACGTCTGATGTTCTTTTGTTAAACATTTGGTATTCTCCTACAATATTCCGATACTGTATGGTAAGATTAAGTCAACTTAAATAGTTTAATTTTTCATAAAGCATATAAATATCCTTGTTAAATGTAGGTACGTACTCGTAGATATGGTCTCCGCGGCGACCTTTCTTCAATCGCTGGAAGCTCATAAAGAAGGACCTGGATTAAATCGTAACTGATCGAGTCATCCCGAAAAAAACATAGGTAAATTAAACCGGTACAAAATTTAATCATCCTAATGAACGTCATACATTGATGTAATATTCGTTCATGAGTTTTGACGCTTGTCAGACTTACCATAGGTCAATAGAAAAAAGCCAGTTATAAAATGGAATACTTTTTAATTTACATTTCAGTTCCTATGCTAATGGATCCGGAGGTAAAGTTAAATTAAAGTTGGTCAGTATTAAATTAGGATTTATTAGTTAGCTGATATTCGATACTATTTATTGCCATAAATGGTTCATCTTTAACCGCTTATATTTGTCTAGCCGCCACTACTACCTGAAAATAAAATCACAAATTTAATTGATTTGAAAGAAGATCTATTTTAGTAGCAATAATTTTGGTCGTGGCACCAATCAATCTTGTTTTTAACTATACGAGTAGCTCGTTTAAGGAATAAATGTTATATGAAGCGAGCTCAAAACAGGATGAGACACAAGTTCGACCTTTGCAGAACACGAAAATTACTGTTTCATTGTCTTATGGAACGTGGTTATCATGTAGGAGGATACAACATCTGGTTTGTTTTTTGAGCAGCTAGATAAAGGACACACAGCATTGACTGTCCTCTAATCGTATAGCGGTCCAAGAAACTCGAAAAACACAAAATAAGCAATGATTTTTCTTAAACAATTTTTACACTATCGCAGCTCCACGAGCTTGCCGTCACTACTTGACCTTTGGAGAACCATTCACTTCACTGCTGTTAATTTTCCGGATAAGTGCAATAAGTCTACTTTTAATCTCTGTTACTGATTACCTATTGATGAAATTACGATGTTTGTAATGATACTTTAGCAATATTTCTTTAGCACCATTTTTTCTCAAATAAAACTCTTTCTTTTGCCTGCTACGATTTGCTATAAGTTTTTGTGACATTCAGTGGCAATAAAGTAATTAGACTAGTAAAAATTCGTGGAGAACTTTTTGTATTTGGATCATAGCAATTAGTTTCCGAGCAAGTCCCTATTTTCAACGAAATAGTAGCCACATAGTGAAATATAATAATAATATTTATAGCCATATTGCGGGTATATGATTTTTGACATTTTATTGATCACAATAAAATATATCAATACATAGAAACAATACCAGTCCTTAAATATTTAGCTGTCTCTACAATGTTAACATACTCATATGAATATATTATATAGTCGATATTAAGTTTGCAATACTTATAGCATGTTTCCGTCACTATTGAATGTACGTAAACAGCGACAGTTAGATTAGCAATGACATTGCTACAAATGCACCATATCCACAGGAGCAGCCGCAGCGAGGCCGTTTCAATGATAATAAAAAGTGAACTCTGGTTACGTGTATCCGGCAACGTGCAATGTCGCGGACACAACCAACCATTAGAATTGCATCAGTATACATTGTATATTAACATATCGCGTGTCTCATTCCGACAGATCAGCTGCTTTGTTTTCGCTTTCGTTAAAAATTGTATCATTAAGAAGAGTCTTCAGGTTGCGAGCATATAGGAAATTGTTATAGTTCATAGGAACAAATATTTAGTGTCCACACATTACGTACAAAGTACTGCTATCCAGATACATATTATATGTTTGCTTTATATTGACCGTCTTAGAAGGAAAAATACAATAACAGTCTCTGAACTCTCAGTTTTAGCAAGGGACTAAGAAGTTGATCTAGGTTTAAAATGTATAATAATAGCATTTTAGGAGAAATGTGAATAAAATTCAAAAGTATATGCTTGTTCAAAACAATATTAAAATGAAAAAAAATCGCAACAAACTCGTGATATTTGCTCTGTATACCATTATAAAAATGGTCAGCCAGGAATGCTGGCCTAATATTCCCGTTCTGCCGTCGAAACATGCATCTAATTTAAAATAACTGGGTGGCGCTTGCTTCATACAAACCGGTAGCTTGAACATGCCGCACGCGCCGACCCGGAATCGAGTAACAATACCAACATAACTTGAACTCCGCTTCTACTTCATCCAAATGCGTGCATAAATACAATCATAATATATCACAGCCGTCATATTAGCTATCTTTATTTCTAATTGTACTTATGACAGACATATGATCATAAGGATGAGAATCACATCCACTTCAGTAAATGTATTGCTATTAAATCGTAAAATAAACCCACATATTGACTGAACGCACTCAACCGGCAGAAGAGCGAACGGCTCAATTTAACGATGTATGTACGGTGTTCTAAATTTAAAACGTTTCCATTTGTTCCCTTGTCATTTCTGACGTTTAAAAACAATGGCCGTCAAAGGTGTTCACTTTGTTCGTTCGAGCAACGGCGACTTTTACTTTCAATCGACTAGAGTTACGCATACGAATGAATCAATTAATTAATTTTAATCTGTTTATGGAGCCATTATTCACTTTCACGTGTCCGCGAAACAATTAAAGGTCTTGTTCGCGGAGTCGTGTTTGTATTCGCTCAAACGTGATGAGCAATTGAATTATTAAATTGGATTTGTGATTTATATATCATTCGTAACACATTTTTATTTTGTTCATTGCGCTGGAGTATATTATGAAAGAGACTAATTAATCGCGTTTGCGTAAAACAAAACTCGTACACGAAGTGCAAAATGTATTGATTTTTTTAATTTTTTTTTACATTACTCAAATGTAGATTTCAGCGACCTCACCAGACAACTTTTCAATGCGAGCTAAATGAACCGACACAACTGCGCCCGGTTTGCGTAAACTTAGATAGATGGAACTTTTGAAAAGTCTTTCGCAAAATGCAAGATTCATATCTCATTCGAACCGCACAGAATAATAATGCGGAAATGATATGTTTCGGGCCAGTTTTCTAGAATATTTTTCATGGTTATTTAGATACTGATATTAGGTTTCTTTGTTTTCCGTTTTTAGGAATAATTGCATGTAAACGTTGGCACTAACACGTTGACAAAATTTAGAGTATCCGTTTTTGGAATACTCTGTATATTTCCTTTTATCTGGAACATCTGTTGTACATTTTGATTTGTTACGATTTTTAAAACGAATAACGCCTGTACTTCATCATCATCATCAAATCTTTTATTATTCCACTACGGGTCTCCTTTCAGATTGAGAAGTGTTAGACACAGGAGTGGCAGAGAATACAAATTTTATTTCTAAAGGGATGTTCTCATATACCTGTCAAACATTTAGTGTAGTTTTGTATGAGGTATATATAACAAAGTTATAGAATTTCGTATATAACATTTTACGTATAATATTCACAATATATACTACAGTATTTAGACAACATTAGTAAGTATAATTATTATTTACATTTATTTATTTTATCATTTTTACTACACTTAATGTTGTTCCTGTACACCACAGTTACCATCTACTGGACGGAACTCTGTGCTGTGTTGCCGCTAATAAATAAATAAATTAAAAATAAAAATTTAAGAACACCCTCTGAGTACTAAAAATCATTGGGCGGCTCGGTCTAAATATTAAATTACCTTGGGGACGCAAACATCCCAGAGCTATCATCACAAATAGCCAACCCTGCATTTACTATCCCGCTACTTAAGGCCCCAGTCTCATTATAGATTACAAGCAGCGAATGTCGATGAACCGAGAAATATTAAAGATCATTATAACTTGGTGTATGTGGGAACGAGGATGACGACAGTTATTGTTAAAAATTACCGTAACCGTCAACTAAATTAATAATTAACCCTAATTTACTTTTATATTGAGTAACAAATGTAGAACATCGGCATTCGATCCGACTGTTGACAAGTAACAACGAATCTGCATTGAAATAATATGCTATAATAAGACCTATGCTATATGTCAGTAGATAGACCATCTGGCCATTGGTCAAATACATAATGATGGAAACTACTAAGCAAGAGACCACGGTTTTAATTCACAACCAGGACTAATGCTTGTTTGATGAACACTAGTAAAATTTAATTATTAACCATTTGTTTACTACCAAACTAAAATCCCACATCCACCTAAGTTTTATACAACGCTTTCACAATATACTTTGTACATGTTTAAGTTTCGCGCTTGAGGGAGCAGGATTGTTTATAAACATTTTTCCCTAAGGGTTTACATTGCTAAATAATAAATTACCTCCGGAACGCAGACATCTCTAAGCAATAACGACTGTTCCCGCATTTCGATCCAACGTTCCCCCAAGAAAGACAAAGCGAACGGCATGTCGACGACCTCACAGCTGTTCTGACAACTCACCAGTATAACTTGATCTGCACACTCTTGCTTACACACATACATATACGTATGAATGCGTGTGTCTTCATGTATGCCTATAGTATGCTATTCTTGTTGTATACATAACATCACGCCTGTATTTCGAATGGCTAGGCATAGAAGTGTAGTACTCCCATTTTTTACCGGTTTCACGTCTCATAGAATAGGGAAGGAGCTGTTAAGAAAAGTCAGTGCTACTAATGGGAATTTCAAGTTATAAAAAACCCAATAGCTGAGTTATACAGATAATTTCACACACTTTGTACTACCCTTGGTTCAACAATCAGGCTCACTAACCACTGAACCATATGCTAGTTTAATTCATAATACAACGTATAAAAAACACACTTTTAAAATTATAATATCTATTACAATGTATTATGGCAATAATTGAATTACCACGTAAAAGCTCAAGTTAGCTGGTCGTTCGTTGCACTGAGGGCCATCAATGTTGCAAAATGTATTCATAGCTTAATGCATACAATTTACTTTAGAGCAGTTGCATCGAAAGGATACATGTTTAGCCAATCAGAGTTTATTTATAGTTCCAAGTATAGTATAAATCAGTATTGGTAAAAGTAAGCATAAATTATTAGTCTTTATCCCTTTTGCCGTTTAGAATGAAGGTTTGAGATCATAGTCTCACTGACCATAGATGATTTAGAACCTTTGAACAATGGGTCGAACGGCATGGAAGTGTCTAGAAATATACTCTTCCCTAACCTGTGACGTTCCAACTGATCCCCTGACACGGGTAGACCTCTGCTCAGCAGTAGTGCACTAATAGGTTAAAAGTATTTATTTTAAGGGAGGCATACGAAAAAATAATTTACGAATAAAATATTCTGTTTGTAAAAATCTCCATGTCGTAAACATGGATATTGTGGGGCGTCTGAGCAAACATTTGAATCGTTATTCATAAACGATCAATAACAGTGTTCTATCTGTTGTATATTTTGTTCCTGTCAATCACATGTCGGATACGGTTAGTGTGCAAGAGACAAAACATACAATAGATGAACGAAGCTATTGAGCGCGTATGAATATGGGTGCCAGTGCTTACTTAACAATATTATAAAACGCTTGCATAAAATTGCATAGAAAGTATCTTACAGCGTTACAACATGACACACGATTTTGCAATAAAGCATAATTGTATCAAGAGTCGATAGTTAAACGAGATAGATGGAATGGATTTATATCGTCATAACATAATACATTGAATTCTGTAACACTTCCTTATGACAAGCTTCACCGGTGAGTTTTGTATAGCAACAAAATATTGGTTATCGTACTGCAAACTTCTGGTTATGGTGGAACCATCTGTAAATTCGCCCGCTAAACATATTTTTGCCATAAAGCAATCGTCACATTCTTCTTTTTACTGATATTCTCAATTGGTCGATCCTTAACATATTTTCTATTCTCAATCATACAAATTAAAAACTATTTTTTAATGATGCCAAAGAAGTATAACTTCTCACGCGCGTACATAAGTATTTTAGGACAGGATAATATCTATTTGCTTTATAGCAGACGCAAACAAAACCGCAAGTAACATGTGTAAAAATATCGATGTAACAGAATTATTCACATATCTGTAAGATCCCTATTTGTCGTTGAAAATATCAATGAACAGAGACTTTCTAGGCAAGCATGCTACATCGTTTGTTACACCTCACCATCAAATTAGATTGAAACCAAACACGAGTGTAGAATTATGAAAAAAATTATATTTAAATATATGATTCGAAAGTGTATGAAGTAATCAGATGGGACTGATTGGAGTAATAGTGCTTAGGAGAGAGATAGAGAGAGAAAGTGTATGAAGTGATTGCATAGATTATACCCTGGACTGGATTTAGCAAGATTTTATAATGCCTCTATGGTGAAAACTGAAACAGCCTGCGTATCTCATAAGATACGAGATATATCTCGTATTATAATTTTCTCTCAAACAGCGAAAGCTGATCGGATAGAAAGTACGATCGCCTACAGAAATGACTAATCATACTCCATTTCAAGTTTCCATTCATATGGAATAGTTACAACTACTTTGGATGAAATAGTTGACTGTAGATAGGAAGAACAATCAGGTCCATATCCTGTAGGAAGTTAACTGAAATAATCATATTGCGGTTCAGTACCAAACTTGCAATAAGAAATATCGGAACGATTTAAAATAAAGTAGGCACATGCGATGTTTTTGCTCATGTATGTATAGCAGAGAATCTTGGCACGGGTAGAAGTGCAAATCTTCTAGACCTACAGAGGGGGTGAGATCTAAGAGGACAAAAAGTATGAATCTCAATTGATTACTTCTTACATAGACGTTATGGGTAATCATGATTTTTTGACCGTCTTTAAAAATATCCTCGCTATACGATTAGTACTAATAATATTGCTCAGTGAATCAAGCCTAATAGATCTCCTTTGTTTCGGCTAGAATATATCCATTAGAGGTCTTGGAAGATTTAGCACGATATATAATTTATCAGCAAATTTCACAATGGGGAGCTGATAAGTAATCACTATCTTAATCACTTTTAAGTACTCATTAATATTATGATGATGAGTAATTAAAGAGTGGAAGACAGGTAATCACACGAAGTTGCCAGCCACATTGAGGTCAACAGTAAAATGATATTCAAAATGAGCGACCTCGGAAAAATATTATTTAATGGCAAAATTTGCTCTAGAAACAGTTTCAACATGTCGTGTAATTAAAACTCACGTTTAGAACTCATTAGGCGTTTCCGCGTGCATTCAGAGTGCATTATTAATGCAATTAAATGCAAACTCATTAACGAACGATTAGTTTTCAACTCTGAGCTTAACTTTCAAATGTAAATTTCTTTCACGTCTCTTTAAAGCATTAACAAGTAATCATTGCGTTCAATTAAATGATAAAGTACTATATTTTTTCGAATCTCGGAGCGAGGTCGAAACGTCTGCTATGCGATTAAAAAATTTTCAGTAATGGTCCACTTACTACTTACTGTATATTTTCCTACTTTCGCAATTCTGGTATATTTTTTTTTGTTTTATATCCAAATTCAGCAACTTGACCTCGATTAAGTATTTTCGGTGATATTCACATCAGCTCCCCAATCACTTGGGCAATGTTAACATGTTTCTCATATTTTGAGGCTTTTAATAAATTCCCTTTCAAAAATAGGTACAAGGTAACTGAGTATTATTTTTGTCGTGTCATACATTTTTAAAATTCGAATGCCCGAGATTTTTGAAGTAAAGCGAGTTTTACGAATGTACGAATATATTTGATCTCTTGTGTAAGCCACAAATTATAATGGACTTGAAATTTGAAATACATTGAAGGGATGTTTTAAAATTGCAAAATCTATACTAAATGTGGCTTGGAACGAGCATCTAATCGGGATAGCAAACAATTAATAAATGAAATATGCGTGTGTAATTAGTCATTGATTTGTCTCCACCTAACTGTTAATATCATTTCAATGTTTATCCCTAAGAAAAATTTTAATTGTCATTTTAATGATTATAGCCTTAACCTAACAATGATAACCTCGTGCACCATAGTGCTTAGAATGAATAAGTTTGGTTGTGTGTACATTTAGTAATAAAAATAAAAGAAGTCATTTAAGTCCATACCGTTGTTAGAATGAATGTTTACTGAAGAAAAAAACAATTATCAAAACTTTTCCACAGTCGCTCCCTAAATTTTCAGTGAAATTCTTACATGTTTGATTAAAAAAAAAGGTTGTATGTTCAATTAAAATGAGGCTCGTTAAAGCATACGTTTATAGTGTCGAGAAATTCTAACACAAATTATTTTGATTTCTTACGGGAAAATATTTTTGACGTGTAATTTTAGTCATCAATAAAGCATAAACTATTACAATTTTGTAGTAATATTAAAGTATATAAAGGCAGTGATTTTTCCAAAATATGCGCTGTGTCTTTTCTTGTTACCAGAACCTTTATTTCTCAAACACTTATATGTTTCTCTCTCCTGCAGCTTTTCCGTTTCCAACACAAATGGTCGAATTCTATTATTATTAAACCCCGGACATGTTAAGATAAATACTTTCTTCTGGTAACTTCATTTTACTCATTATCTCCCGACTTATCCTATCAAAATAATTTTAAAGCAGTCGATCGATCACAACATTGAACGGAACTCACCCAGTGTACACAGAGACGTGTTAAATTTGCGGTATTGATAAAGGGAGTAGGATACATAACAGCGATGAGAAGCAGGTGCTATTGTTCTGCTAGTTAAGGGCCGTACAGCGGTTCAAGCTGAAGCCAGACTAAGCACTCCTCGGTAGCGCGGAATTACGTACGCGATGGCTTTGTCTCCGCGCGCTTCATGCTTTTCATTTGCCTAAGTTCAGGAAGGCTAATTAGCGTCGTTTGTAAATGGAAAGCAAAACTTGAGACTTATTTAAAAGCTACAATTATAAGTGTTTAGTGTTCCAGAGTTGTATTTAGTTCATGACAATAATGTTAAAATAGGTTTCGGTTGAGTTTTTTCTTTGTGTAACCTAACAATTTCGATATTGTTTTCCTTTAACTCTTCGATTATAAGGCTGCTGGCACGAGTACGTTTTTTCTTCGTATGTTTACAACATTACTACTAAAATTATTATTATATAGTGTAAATATACTAATATTGTAACTATTACAGAATGATGTATTCATTACAAATAGTTATGGTTGAATTTGAAGGCTGGCCGAAATTATTTATGAATGCTATCAATAGATAAATGTATTGAAGTGATCCGTAAAGCTTTTTGAACAGGTAATAAGTACACCCATGACGCATGATAATGATTCCAGGGTTGAAGGTGAGGAAGGTGACCAGAGCACCAGCGATGACACAGTTGCGAGGGTGCCGCCACACTGCCACATCACTATCAAATGCACTAGAGAAGTAAGTGATAGTTAAGGAATAATAAAGTTAAGTTAAGTTAGGTGATAGTTACCTTAGATCACCTACTCGTATCATAGCTATGTCCTATAGCAATAGGATTACAAGTTCTATACGTTCATTTCACAAACATAAAAAAGGTTTTGTTTAGAAAAGTAATTCAGGCTGAATTACTCATTTGCCGAATGCAGGCAAAAGTTAGATGCTGCAAGCCGAGGACAGGTCGCAAGGGCGCTCAAAGGACTAACTTAGTCCAGCAGTGCACTGATGAAAATGATGATTATAAATACATACGCGCGACCTGAACGTGTATACGTTAGAGAGATATGCGACGTGTGTATGCCCGCGCCGATAACGCACCACATTCCCATCTCCACGGGTTCGCGCCCCTACACACTCGACCATCTGACGGACGCCCGCGAACTTGTCAGGCTGGCGTCGACCTCCGAAGAGGAGGAAGGCGACTAGGCCGGCAAGTAGGCGGGAACGCGGTATAGGCCACCACCTTGGGGCAGTTGTGCCCATGAGAACTGCTCGGGTAA
>DWMG01004868.1:0-10602 GCA_018244855.1 Elbella merops | reverse complement strand
GTAGTTTAATGTTGAGGGATGAATATAAAGAATCACTCATATAAAAATATTGCATATAATATCGCGCCATATAATATCGCGCCTGTTATTCCCGAAGAGAGAAGTAAAGGAGTGTAGTACACTGCTACGTTTCACCAGTTACGTTTACGTCCCATCTATGAATAGGCTACCCTGTTGCCACTTTCAAGCCACTAATAGGAATTTCATAACATCACGCCTGTAAGATAGTTCGAGTTAAAAGTTCAAGATAGAAAAACCCAATGGTACTCGTTTTTGGAATCAAATCCAGAACCTCTTGATTAGCAGTCACGCTTGCAACCGATCATTTAGTTAATTAAATAAAATTACAAAAATGAAAGCTAAATATTAACAAACACTCTTACTTGGAAACGGCGTATCTTGAAATAATTCTTGCGAGGGGTTAAATAATTTCAAACCATCCCTTTTCTATAGACATTGTATGGCTAGAATATGTTATAACGATCTATATTATACTATCAAATCAGTTCCAGGACAATTAATGTTTTCTTAAGCGTGTGAAATCTGCGAACACGTACTTGCCAGCTTGACAGACTATAGCCTTAATCCTCTTATTCCGAGAGGAGATTTCGGTTTCAACTGGGAAAGATAAAAGTCTTAAAAAAGTAAAGTGAAAATCCCGAATAACAATGCAATGAGTAGCTTCAACAAAGAAGTTTATCATACTGCTACGTTTATAAAAATCAGAAAATTTCGGTACAGACAGAATGAAACACAAATAGAAGAACAAAGGAAGAAACAAGTGAAAGAAAAAGAGGACATATACATATTTTCTATATTACAATGTGTGAACATGCCCTAATTTTCTCAGAAGCGTATTTTCCGATAAGCGTTATCATAGGCAGTGGACACATAAACTATTTTGGTCTACACTAAAAGAATATTTTGGATTGCAAGACATTGGACTTATATGTAGAAGAATCACACGAGATTAATAAGGATAGGAGTAGCTGGCACACTCTGCCTACTCCGTGACCGACCTGGCGTGATGGTATAATAATAATAATAACTTTTAGGTTGTTTCCGGTAACATTTTTTTGCTGTGTTGCAGGTTATTAAATAGTGTTGCAGGTTAATATTAAAAAAATGACACCAAAATACGCAAGATTGTTACAACAACATGAGTATAGGTGCATGTTTACTATATACGCATCTCTCGTCTACTGCTATGGGAATGGAAAGATTATTTATCTTAATTTAACGTAATAGGCATTAAGCTAGAAACATCCACGCGGAACAAACTGTTATTATAACTCGCAGTAGATAACTACGCACATCACTATGATGACATAATAACGAGGCATGAAACAGCAGTAGGCGTTGCTAGGCATAGTCCGGTGGCTCGAGTGCCAAGGTGATTTTGGCAGGTTGTACCACCCACCAGAGGCCTCGTTTCGTCTAAATATGACACGATATCTTCAAATGTTTCATAATTCCAAATTCACACATGTCAGTTTTTTAACACAGCATTCGCAAATAATTGCTCAATGCAAATTATTTTGTCATACATATGTTTATATGTGACAACAAGTATTTACATAATTACACACTATGTCTTATTGATATTTTAACAGAATAAAATGCATACATAGTCAACTTAAAATGTATATCTAAGTAGATATATTCTTTATAAGTCCATAAATGAATTTAACTATTACAACAATTGAAATTAAAGAACCACACTTCATTATATTATGCGTGAAAGTACTTGCAGTAATATAATTAAGAACAAGAATTTTACGCCTTCTATAAACATCTCATTTTTAGTTATGTTCCAATAATGTCAAGAATTTATGGCAACATTAAAACTGTACCTAGACATTGACCTTAACAGACATCGTTAAAAACATACTCAGTATTATTAACATTATATAAAAAGCAGTAAATTGGTTTTAAAGATGAACAAAAATGTAAATATATCGTCAAATAAAATATTAAAAATGGCTGAACAAATATGACATGTCATGTGTATAAGTATATGTACATACCTATATGACTTTGCGGTGATTATTATTGATCGCTCGGCGCTCGGGTTTGGGTTTTTTTATCCGAAAGCTTTGAAAACACACAGTTGAGGTGTTTGCTTTCCTATCAAAGGAATACATAGGAGGAATACATAGATGTAGGTATACTACTTAAAAATTATTGGTAATTAATATTTTAGTTCCAAAATAGTAAAGAGATGTATACGTAATTAATCTGATTTTAAAACTACGTAATTATAGAATAATAAATATAAGGTGTTCTCAAACCTCTTCTCATTGATTTATCATTTCTGACATAAGATTGTTTGGTTACATATGAGATATGTCTTTAGAAAACTATTGGAATGCACTTACATGTGGAAATAAAACAACACAATAACTGTTGTTTTGCGGCAACAAAAGCACATATGTACCCGTATGTGCCTCCCAATCATTTGATACAAACAAACATGTTTTCGTCTTGATATTCGCGTTCGTATGTTTTCAGAGGGCCCTTAATTCCTTCCTTTATTTAAAGTGAAATGCTCGAGGCCACTAACGGTCGCATGTATTTGAAAGCGCACAACAATAACTAACGGTGCTAATCGGACGCATCGCCATATCGGCTTACATTGCGCGGTTTCTCCGCGTGTTTGTTGACAGTGGGCCATCAGTTTTAGTGTACCACCACGGGCATAGCGGTCTACTTTAAGCACACCCACAAGGAGTCATCGTATTGTGGAGTTTGAAATGTGATATATGTACATTTTCTATGTACATATACATTTATTATTATTTTATAACACCACGCCAGGTCCCATACGAAGTAAGTAGACAGCAAGCAGTCAGTATCTCTGTCCATCTAGAAATGATGTGCTGATAAAATTAATAATAATTAAATAGACAAAACGGTAAAAAGAGCGTAGGTCGCCTTCCTACCAGATGGTCTGACGACCTGAAGAAGGCAGCGGGAACTTGCTGGATTCGGAAGGCCCAGAACCGGAAGAAGTGGCGTCAGTGAGGGGAGGCCTATGTTCAGTAGTGGATATCTAAAAGCTGACGATGATGAAATAGACAAAGTATATGTTTCCTTACGTCTTAAACACTTGGATCTCATACTGGAATTTGTCTCCTTTCTATACAAAGTTTGTGTGTTTTATGTTTATTCACTTGCTACAAGGATAAAGGGAAGCACTCTAAGGAAACCCGCGCACCTTCGTGTTCTGTAAGGTGTTAGTAAAGCTTTCTAAGGCGTGTAAAGTCTGCGAATCCATGCTTGGCCAGCCTGGGAGACTATGTTCTAGATGTTTCTCATTCTGGGAGGAAACCCGTGTACAACAGTACAACGATAAAAAGGGTCGATGATATTAATAATGATGATGCTTCAAATACAGTGTTACCATATTCGTCAATCTAATTATGTCTCCATAAAGTATCTTGCCAACATTTGATCCCTTTATAAAGTTGTTATCACTACTCAAGATATCTGCAATACACATTATCATGACTAAAACGAACTATCAACTGCTATCTTGTAATGACCGTGTTCCGGACTTCTTTTGTTTATACATTTCGATAACGCAACGTCCACACATGTACGTACTCATTTTCCCTAAAGTTAGTCCGACCAATATGATAGTCGCTCCCCAAGTACACAGGTTAAAGAATCTTTATTAACATCCGAGCGGTATATCCCTCAATAATATACAGAGGAATTATAAAATTACGAGTGAGAGTGTACTACACTCCTGAGCCTACCCATTTGGAGACATACAGACGTGACGTTATGTTATGTTATAAAATTAGAAAAACCCTATCCATTCTATTCATTTAAGCGCTTGTCGATGTTGACCTCTCACTAAAAAGGTGCTCATAATGAGTAATTTAATTTTTATTCTCTTTTTTAGCTAGAGCTGTTCTTCATATGCTTCCAAAGACCATTTCATGTTTGTCACACCTATTTACGTAAAAGGAAAAAACTATTTTGACTTCACTATATAAAGCTAAAGTTCCAAATTCGTATACACCATCAGGGATTACCGTAATAGGTCCACTGACATTAAATGTCATTTTAAGGTTTGACAAAATTGTAAAACTTATTTTGTACGCAATAAACCGTTTTATCTTAAGTATCCATTTACAAAAACGCCCTTCACATATTACACAATTAAATGAGTATGTTATAGAACTGAGAAATAGTCATTCGGCGATGTTCCTTAACTTTATAAACAACTTGTAAACTGTAAAGCTCTATCTAAAATTGAGTCACAGATACATCGTCAGCCGCATCAATTGAATCGGAGTAGTTTTGCTTGTCAAGAATGGATATCTTGATAAGTGCAGTCGAACCATAGACAAAAGCATTTAGGTCTTCGAACTGTTACTTCTTTATCGTAATAGAAGAGATAAGTATTCGATTGTCAGCTACATGTACCAGTAATAGAAGTGAGGATTCGGGAACAGTTTTGCGTACTATCTATCTATTGTTAACGTTTTATCAATACCAACTTGTCTGTTCAAACAACGGTACTGAGCAGAGTACGAACCTACAGCTCGCACAATAAAACGTAATAACTTATCATTCATCTTTGTAGTGCCAATCATTGTACGGAGCATTAAAAGCAATGTGATATATGCATGCCACAAGTGTTCGGCTGAACATTGAGAATTTATTAGTTTAATATCAATATGAACCGGTCTATCTGCCGACCCGCACTTGTGTAGCCTGGTAGACTATGGCCGAAACTCTTCTTATTTTGAGAAGACCCGTATCCATTAGCGGAACAATAAAAGGGCTGGTGATGATGACGAAACCGGTTTCCTATCCAAAGGTGAAAAGCGAATTGCACGCAATTTTCTTTAAAATTTTGACCACGCCACTATACATACTTGTTTTTGGTAAAGTCTTCATTTTTTTTCTTGTAACGAAAGCGTTTATAATATTTCCGTATGAATATGATAATAAAACGCTCATAAAGTCAATAACAGATTTGTCAAGTCAATTAATGTTACAATAATAATGCGAAAAGGAGATAATTATAATTTAAGAGATAACGTATCATATATGTTCCAATTAATCTCAACGTTGAATCGACAATTAATCGTACAAGTAATATTAAAAAAGTAGATAATTTAAAAAATAAATATTGTTAACTGGTATTTCACGGCATATTCCCTTCTACATGTTTTTCTTCTTGTCGTTTAATGTTTCCTAACTATCGAAAATTGACGGCCTGTCTCCATATTTTATTCTGTGACATTTAACAGACATTCGCCTAGAAAATTTACTACCAATCACAATAGATAACCTAAGGAAAATGTTATGGCAGGGGCTTACTAAAAGCCGCTTCCCCTAACATAATAAGCCTTGAACTTCACAGCCAAATGCCACTCGATAGCCAAAACAAAAAGCGAGTATATATCCTCAGCGAACATATGGTAAGTGTGACGTAATACACTAACGACACCACCAGACCTCGTGTTATTGAGATTATTCTGCCATGACCTGTTTTATGTCAGGGAGATAATAAACCAGACACTTTTGTTTAGCAAAACACCTACACGGTATCAGTGTACGCACGGCCTCCCATGTTTTTATTTTAACATCTGGTGCTTGATTCATTTGGCGAAAAGGCACGTATTCAGTGTCAGCTGTCATTATCATTAAATACTCTACGTTACCACTGACAAGGTGTTTTGGATTTCAAGCAAAATTAAATAACAATAACAGTGACAATGTTAATCTAAAATGTGACTTATGAACTATGTGAATAAGAAAGCTTGACGAAACGTAAATAACATTTTCAACGCTTGCCAGTGACCAATATTAAAAAGAATTACGTATCTGTCACATTACACTTTCAAGAAATCAATGATTAAAGGCGTTAATTGACCATTGCGCTGAGTAACATTGTAGTGTCTCTGATAGTCTCATAAATCTTTATTCAATGCTTGTCTCTTACATTGCATGACCAAAGCTGGCAACATCAGGCCCACATAAGCACGATTTAACTACAAGAATTGCATATATGTATGTGTATCGCAGACAGAATAAAAAAGGTCAACATTATTTATTGCGTTGCTCACGATCAATTAGCTATCGATAAGTATAACTCGCAGAAACTAACTAGGTGCTTGGATATGACGACGTGGTGGGAAGGTACGAATGGCTGAAATGCGAGAGCGGTAGACTATAGCAGACGGAATCGGATGACTTGAAGGAAAGCACATACCTCGCAAGTGCCTAGTTGATTCCTGGGTGTTATAGCCACCGATATAAAATTATCAAGCTTTGCTACACAAATCGGGAACTATTGACGTTGAACGCTAAAAGTGATTGCTTCATAAATAAATGCTTGAGTTTTTATGGAGCTATCGACCACGTCGTTTAAATATATTGTGCCATTCGTATAAGATACAATGTTATTAAAATGATTAAAACTGCCCATTTATGAACGTGAAAGAACAACGTCAGGTTCGTAAGGATTGAGATATTTGGTGCTCAATGCCCTTTGAATAACCCTTTAAAAAAACTTACGTCGCGATATGACAATAATAGTTAATAATACGTCC
Organism: Elbella merops; assembly: GCA_018244855.1. Classification (NCBI taxonomy): domain Eukaryota; kingdom Metazoa; phylum Arthropoda; class Insecta; order Lepidoptera; family Hesperiidae; genus Elbella; species Elbella merops. The sequence continues at coordinate 4,027 of DWMG01004868.1, read as the reverse complement.
ATTTAAATAATCAAAGTGTAATGTGAGTCCGGCCACTGAAACGTTGATGCTAGGGAAGGGAGCGGTGGTGGCTGAATAAGATCTTCTCACTTAGGAGCGTATATTCCGCAGGAAAATAAGAGAAGCTGAGGTGATGATGTTTAAGTGAAATGGACCAAATGCTGTCTGAGTAGTAAGCCTTGCCTTACATTGTCCAAAATATATCAGCGTGATTTCAGGAGTCCTGTCGATTCTATCGTTGATAAGTCGATATTATTCTGCATGAACGTCACGGAGTATTTAAATGCGGTTTTTACATTTTTAACAGCAATAGATTCAGACCCTGTTACTTTTCACACTACTTACTTTTCTCATCTCATTGGTTTCTTCACTCTTTTCTCTTACATATATTTGGATCTTCGTACTTTTAACGCTACGTATATATACTATTTCTCATATATATGGCAATAGCGTCAAAACACGCATTATACAATGACCACCTCTTGTCAGTTTCAATGTAACAATTTTATTACGTAATAATGTGAACAATAAAATGTATTTCTATGACACTTCCATGTCTGGAGCTGCAGAGACAATGTTGCAATGTCATATTTTCTACAGCTAGGACGTTTCCTTTTATGCACTCTTAGGTTATTAACATTGTCAGCTACGTTTTAATGGGTATTAAAATGATAAGACATTTTCGTAATGCATATGTAAGAAAGATGTTAGTGTCAAAATGAAAAGAAAGTTAAGGTAAGTAAAAAGAACAGCAAGTGAAAGAATGATAAAACAGAAATATAATTTAAGACTCGGCTATCTTAGAAATCAAGACAGCTAACTTAGCAAAACGGCCAGATACTAGCTGATGCGTCAGTTAGAAGTATCCAAAACCTACGTGCATGTTTAAAGTACGTTTGTAAGGATAATGGATATATGTATAAATATTTGGTAGCCGGTGTTCTCTGCCTACCCGGTAAGATAATAGGTGAGATGATATAATAATAATAAATACTATGACAAATTCTACGCCTACGTCTACGCTGCATAATAAGGAAGATACTGCGATCTCAAATTCGCAATAAAACTAATTTTTTAATTTGATTTAAACAAACAGATACTCTGTATTGAAATTTGTATTTTTTTCTTGTTAAATCTTTTGGAGAGTATAGTACAAAAATCCCCCCTAATCAGACTGCACGGTGCAGCTACTCGTGGTAATGTGAAGTGACACATTCCTCAATTGAGCCGTGACGCGGCGCGGCTCAAATTGGCGCCAATTTGTGTCTCCGGCTGACTCACGGGCGCTCGCGTCGCTTGCCGCGCTTTACAGTTTACACGAACGGACCGCATGTGGGAGCGACATGTTTATTTACAATTTTTTTACACAAACCAATGAAACATGTAAATGCCTATTTTCATACCGCTAATAAACATCCAATGTAATTTACGCTTTCTTAGAGTTTAGGTTGTTGGATGAATCATCTGTGCTCATAAACATAACAGCAAAATATTACGAGTACATCACGCCTGTTTTTCCCGGTGGGGTAAGCCAAAGAAGTGTATTACTCCCGTTTCACCAGCTATGCTATAGCATTTCTCGTTCCATAACAAAAGAGTAAGCAAATAATCACAAAAATTGCCGTAGTTAATACAATTTATAATATAAGTAGGTAAGGTATAGATAGATCTTGCCGTGCAAAGCTAGTAGGACAATAGTGTAAATGAACTCTGCAATTATGATTATTGCACCAGGTTCAACTTACAATACAAAAACGTAACTCACGCCTATACTCCCCAAAGGGGAAGACAGAGGAGTATAGTACACTCCTACGGTTCATCAATTACGTTTACGTCCAATGGAATAGGTGGTGAGCCTATTGGCATACACCGGGCTCAGATCTAGACTCCGAGTCACTGCTAGAAATTCTAAATTTAAAAAATCCAATAGTACCCGGCCTGGGATTTGAAACCAGAACCTCCCGATCGGCAGTTGCGCCTGCAACCACTCGACAAACGAGGCAGTTAATTTACAATACAATTAATATAATATTTACATTTAAGACCACCCACTGGTAATTGTTTCTGTGCTTGTTCCCAATACTATTATATAAATAATCATTGGGGTAGTCAATACAATACGTGCTAGACAATGGGACGCCAGTAAGTGGCTTTAATGTACAATTCTTTTTTGTTATCAAACGTTTCCTGAGTATCTAGGATACAAGACTAGTACCGGTCTAGTATTCGCAGCAGTCTCGCTGTGGTCAGTGGGAGCTCACCAAGAAGGACCTCCGACAGGTCTTGAACTGGTGGAGATAACTTAATTATCCAATTTTAGTTACTCATTAATGACATTTGAATCAGGTTCAGATCAGATTGGTGATAATACTCAATTAATCTTTTTATTATTATTTAAATTTTTGTGTCATAAATTAATATGTGCATATTATCTATGTGTATTTTATTTTATCTCTTTATCTTATCGCTTAGTAGCAATAAAATAATATTCCAATTTTATTGATCTGTGGCTGTTTCTTTTGTCCGATAATTATGGTGTAAAATAAAAAGTATAATAATAATCATTATTATCATTAATATTATTATTAAAACAACCGTAGGATATACTATTTTTCTCCCTCCCAACTATTCGACTTTATTGTAATGAGCGTTCGTCATTTTACTGACATTAGAAATACCTATAAATTTTCTTTTCGCCCAACTGCTAAGTGAAAGTATCAAAAGGTAACGAATTTACTGTGTATATGTTGAAAAAAGTGTTTGTTATAAATAAGCATAGTTATAAATAAAAGCCCGCGCGTGTTATAAATAAAAAATTCTAAACGAACATAGTTCAAGAGCCAGGAATAACAGATGGAACGCAGTTCGGCATGCATTCGGTAGGATTACAAAGTTACGCGTGTTACAAAAAACATCCGAGGTGAACAAAAACAGACGCCGGTACATAGACTCGCGTTACAACGACCTTGCGCGCGAATAATTGGGAAGACTGACGCAACCTGGTCTTCCCACCGCAGGAAGTTCACACGTGGCAGAAATGAGAATTATCCAGACAACAGACGTCTGTCACAAATGTACGAGGACGGACAAGGCCGCAGACATTTTGAACTAGATTCCAGAACTTTCCACAGTTTAATTTGATTGAGGGTTCTACCTGATGAAGCACGTTATCTACGCTGATTTTATCGTAAATACCTGATTCTTTTATACTAGGAGCGTTACTATTTATTTAAAACCATTATGTATTACAATACAAAAAGAAAAAGTTACTAATAGTATGTTACTAATGACATGACAGGTAGGCACTAAATATAACCAGCATTTGTTTGCTAAATAGAAATAAACTAGACTGTGAACATAAAAGGAAACAATAAAATTCTAGAAATAATTTGTACTAAAAAGAGCTCAATAAAGTTGTTACTCAATCAAAAAATAAAATGTTACATATAATAGTAAACATAATTGATTACGGATTAAAAAAGAAATAACGAGAGTGAATATTAGACAAAGGAGATTAAAAATTACTTAGTTATTAGGTAATTGCTATATTAATCTTATACATAACAATCTGTGGTCTATTATTTTGCAATAAAACCCCTTTTATCTTGAGAGGGCAGTCTCCTCTCAGTCTGAGAATGCTTAAGGCCCGTAATTCACGATAATAATACTAAAATAAGCAAACATAGCTAAGTAATTTGCATGTATAATAAATTGAGTGTATAAAAATTTACAGAACCGATCGCGACTATATTGCAAGCCGAGTGTTGCAAGTTTTTAAGTGAAGGAAAACGTGTTTTTCATAACAAATATTACGTGACTGAGTAAAGTGACATAATAGCATGGAATGTGCAGTGAAGTTAAAAAAAAGGCAACAGGTGTATTTATTTCGCAACATGTTTTCAAAAAAATATTTTGGCCGTATCAGTGGAAATTTGGAACCCAACAACCCAGCATTCCAGTCGCCTACTATGATACTTGCTTTGCAGTAGATGTTTGGCCAGTCAATACAAGATTAAAAGCCTGGATT
>DWMG01004867.1:0-10602 GCA_018244855.1 Elbella merops | reverse complement strand
ACAAACAGTTAGTTATTGTGTATACTCAAGTGCTTTATAATTACTGCAGGTTAAACTGCGCAAACACATCAATACGATCGATATTGCTCGTACATTTTAAACTTCTAAGGGATCAAACGCCCAATATACAAACTTATATGTGCGTATTAAAAAAGATAGATAAAATGTGTCTATGTAAATAACAACAACACAATTATATATATAATAATTGTGTTATGCATTTGTCATCTGGAATCCTTCTTAGACATTATCGGTATTGTAAAAATATGAAATATGTAAGATTGTTTCCATAATAAAGTAAACACTAGATATAAACTAAAACAGCAAAATTACCGTAAAATAAGCCAAGTTTTATAGAGGCAAAAGGTCTAAAGCCCGTCGATCCTCGCTTCATTGTCAATAACTGATGCTCAAACACGGAACAAATGATAGTTGGCGTAGGTACTTCAGAGCTTACTTTTATCTCGTATGCTTTATATGAACCACTTCTCTTTACAATCTACACTGGTGTTTACACTGAGTAATGTAAAAGTCTAATATTTTATTAACACTTTCTAGTTGTTCCACGATATCCAACTATTCCAAGAAAAGTAAAAGTCAGATATGTTATTAACAACATGTATTCTTCTAACATTAATGACCGACCGGAAAAGATTTTTTTATATTTCATCCCAAGCAATCGGTACAAATGTTTATCTAGGAAATCTTACATTATTGCTACCTTTGTCCAACATTAGTATTAGTGCCAATATTATTATCGTCCATGGAAGTAAAATAGAGCGGTGTACTCTATTTGTGAGAAACGTATACCTTAACGAATTAACCTTAAAGTCAGTATAGAAATCCCTTATGAGTAATAAAATACTTGTTCACGGAATTCCACAATTTCACAAAGTGCAAAGAAAAGTTACAGTTTACAAGAATAAAAAAAAACTATGGAAGTGAAGCTGCACGTCATCGTCGTCATCAGTCAAGTCCACTGCTGGACATAGGCAGCTGCATATAACAGCTATTATAGAACAAATAGTCGATGAATCCAATGCCTGCTACACTCTTATCTCAATGCACTAGTAATCCGAATAGAAAGTTCCAATGGGATCAAATGGATTCATTACATACACAGTCCGGTTGGTAACCACGATCTTCTTCTTGTGATATTCTCAAAAGGCCATAAAAGTGGACTCTACAGAAAGTGTCCACATCAAGAATTCATACACACTTCATCACAGAACATCACAGAACATCACAGAATATAAAAATACCATAAATATGTAACGATTTCATAGAATCAATCCAAACTTGCTCCGAAATAAAATCCTCAGATATTTACAAAGAACGAACATTACTGAGCACTCCGAATTTCATTTAATATTAATATTTTGCGGAGCCGTAAATCTACCTTACTAGCCGAACTTTTATTCACATTTTCATCTTTATTTCCTGATAAATTTTCATGGGGAATTAAAATATATTACTGTCTGTAGACGAAGTTACTTATACAGAAAAATAATATAATGTTGAACATAATCCATAACGGTACAAAAGAGTATTTTTAATTAAAAACTGCTTGAGAGACGAATGCGTAACCCGATGCTTAGTAGCCACTGTCACATATCACGAAAATCACCAATAAAAGGTTTTGAAAGAATGGTTAGTGCACTTGCTCTTAGGATACCTCGGAAGAAAAATGCACAGCTGTCTCATTCGTAGCAGGAACGTAAGCTTGAAGAAGAAAAAAATATGTATATACGAGTATATATTACATTAATGCTTTATGCTAAGGCCTATTAAGTGATACCACTTCTACAACTGTATACTAAAAAATAGTTATGTAATTCGTCACAAGGACATAGAGGAAGTGTTTTTTTTTTTTAATATTGTTTTTATGGTATTATTGTCACTTAGAATATTAGCCGTTTACTATTCATAAGATAATCTAGTATTGTCACATCTTGAATAATTTTTCACAGAGACACGAAAATTGAAAAAAATTGTTTTTGTTATTATTTAGATATTAACAAGGTACTTGTGGACACATAAACAAAGACATCCATAAACAAATTCAACAACGTTAGAGTTCTATCTAAGGACAGAACAATTGTTACTTCTCCACTGGACCCATTTGTATGCCCTTGTAAATTGATCATAAAGTAGATTCAAAATTATTTGTAACTCTCCTTTGTAACTCTGTAACTTTGTATCAGACAATCCTCTGAGCAGTAGGAAGCGATTCGTTAAATGGTTCAATCTACACAATGCGAATGAGTAGACGTCCCTGCCATCTTTCCCGATTCGTATAACCTGAAATTATTCAACACAAGAACGAATAGGTTACCTACTTTCCATACGAGCGTGCTATATCCTAGGCTGCATCTCGCTTTCCATCAGATAAGATTGCAGCGAAACGCGAGCATAGTTCTAAATTTAAAGAAGTGATTAGCATGCTGATAACGAGGATAAAAATTTCGACGTCTTTTTAAACATAATAAAGGCATCTTCATACTCAAGTGGTTGTTCGCACGATGCTAAGCACCAAGTCCGCAATTCCTATTTTTATTTCCGTCTTTCAATTTGTTTATTCGGACTAATCTCAACAGCTGAACCAACTTTGACGGGAATTTTATTGTTAGATTGATGACTTTTCTGAGAGGAATTTCAATCAGGATCGAAATGAGGGGCGGTTAATAACGCGATTGAATAAAATTATTATATTATAATATTAACTTTTAAGTGGTACGTTTATTCTTATTAATAAGATAAAATAAATAACATTTATAAGATAATATGTATAAGTAAGTTTATAACATAAGATTAATAAAATAGGATAAATAGACAGTAAGATATTATGTAATTAGGTAAGTATTAATTAATTAAAACTTGTAATAACTACAAAACAAGAAGATACGCGTAAATCTGAATGATAAAAAACCTATACACATTCCTAATTGAATTAGAAAAATTATTTCAGTGGGATTAAACGGGATGAAAAGAGGAAACGGAAATGCGGGCTTGATAATAAATAGCATTTGCGGCCCAGATGTATCGAATCGGAACGTTTAAAGTCCATATCATTCAAAGCGGCTTTCAACTAATATACCTAGTTATCATAATTGCATTTCAGTTTAGTTCCCATGGAATTCTTATATCTTCAAATTATTTATTAACAGTGCATGCGTAACATGCATGTAAAACATAATGTAAACAGAACAAAAACATTGCTCTGTTGAATATTAGGATATATAAGAAGGTCTTATCAAGATTAAAACTTTAATTACTTATTCAATAAAAAAGATGGTCCGTAACGTATCAGAACCTACTATTAGGCCGAAAAATCTGAAAACCAGTGAACCCTGCAGGCTTCCCTAAACTACCCACTATTTCCAATCAATTTTCTAGGCGCGAGGAGATTATTTCAGAGAACAATATCAATCTGACTAAAATGTATAGATATTTTGAAAAACCTTTATTTGGCTATTTATTATACTTAGATAGGTATACCTACACTATATCTGTTTGACCTACGATAAGTTTTGAACGCGTCACTCGATTCTGATGCGGTGTGCGGCATTCGACGAGGATAGTGAAGCACTATCTTTATGTTAATAGAATAGCTGAAAATTATAGAAGTTATTTAATAAAACGTAAATGTAACTTTTATTATTTGAATTATCTAAATATGTAACGGGTCGACCTATGCAACGCCGCGTTACAGCTTTTCATTGTTTGTTACGTTCTCGATAAAGCGTACGACAAAGGTTTAATTACACACACGTGCGTGCGACTGGATACACCTCAGAAGGTAATAAGAATAGCTGACTACGACTTCAAAACGTGAAAATCTGATGAAATTTATACGGTTAAATTTGAACGATCCTCCACAATTCAGGTGAATAACTAATTACTTTTTGGGGAATCTTCGAATTTCAAAACGGGAAGTAAAAAATATGACTTCAAACAAGTTTGTAAGCAATGTAGTAGTTCAATTTGACGAGTGCAATTTATCACGAACAAGGGCGGTAATACGCTGTGATCGAGCTTCAACGTCCTCAAAGCATTTGTAATTCAATACTGTTGCGAGCGATTCAATACTCCCTAGGCATCGTGATGAAAGTGACTTTATCACTTGAACATTGGCAGGAATACTTCGCTCAATAAAACCACGTGATAATCAGACTTTGATTACTCACATTATTTATTTAGACTTCTGTTAGTTAACACTTCTCACTGACGTTAACGTAGCTCGTTAAAGATTCTCACGGATTCTGTGTATCTTAAACCAAAACTCTAAAATAAAACCCAGATACTTGCTTATAAAAAACACCTAACCGAAGTATATAAAGCTATACCTACTTACTAATGGAGACAATCTCTTCTACTCAAAGAGCTAAAACAAAATCTACCTACTTGTAGAGAATATCTCTACACGAGTATAAAACAAAACCTACGTGAAGAACATACTGCTCTAGATTTGTTTCTTTATTTTCCATTATTCCTCATCTTAATTAAGAATTTTTCTAGTTGGTTTAGCGTCGGCAATTCACCGACGCCGGACAACGAAGATTTTACGCCTGACTGCACTCCAGCGGGCACGACTCTAATTTAATACTTTACCGGACATTGGATATGAATATGTTCATCCGCTAACTAAAAGTTTAAAGGTTACAATCTAGATTCCTTTGTCTTTGAATACTGAAACATAGTTAATAAAAAAACCATTTGAGCTTTTCCCATAGGTATTTCTGCTTATGTCAAATTTACTAACAAAAGTACCTACTTGTACGTGTAAATTTAGATATATTTACATGTAAAATACAAGTATATATGTGTGTTGAAGATTATTCCAGTAAATTACAGTAGACAAAATAAATTAATTCTAAGTTGCTCTGTACAGTTGCCACTTTGCGTATTAAAATCCAAAAGGGCTTTGGCTCTCCTGTTACTCATTATCAATTCACAAAATTCTTTAGTCGGCTAAACATTATCCTCGATTAAGTTTAAACAATATTAAATGGAGTCGTTCATATTTAGGGACGCTGGCTACACGACGCTAGGGACAAGGCTGCAAGTTTTAATTTTCTTAAGAATTCGGAAAGTTCAGATTGTTTTCCTCGATCAAAGTGGCTGAGGGGCTTTGGGGGATGAGAGGGAGGGGGTGAAAGCGCTGTGGGCGGAGCAGCCGGGAATAGCAACAGGTCGCGGATTTCGGCCAATCGATATGGATGCTGGAGCATGCGCGCTGCTCATTGCAAACACGATGCGGCCCGTGATACTGCTGGCGCTGTTTCTGTTTCCCTCAGGTATGTCAAAACAACGTTTCATTTGAATACTTTTTCAAATCACCTTCAAACGTCGCTTTTTATTAATGTCTGTAAGGCTACGGCTATAAATCATTCTGAACTGCTATTATCAGAAAAGCTTTCTGCTGTCACGATAAGTTGAGGTCATAAAACGCGTGATCTTTGGTTTGATACAAGAAACGTCAAAAGCTTGTCTATGGAACGTATACTTTTTATGGTACAGATAATAAATAATAACATCTTTTTTTATACATTATTAATTATTCTTGCAGTGTATGTATCCTATTTATATATTTTATGGGTGAATATCAACAGCGTTCTAAGAATCAGTTTAATTTAAAAGACTTTTTGTAAATTTAAGGCTCGCAATGGAATAAAGATATGAAATTAAAATCAAGCGTCGCTACATAACGTTAGCAATAAATCCATCGATAGGGTATAGCAGTGATAGCCTAGTGGTCTAGATTTCACCCTACCACAGTGACTGTTTGGTGTTCGAATCTGAAACACGAATTTTTGAATTGAAGAAAACATATGGGTATTATAGATTATATGTCATTTGATATTGTGGTGAAGGAAAGCCAAAATTTTTAAGGCGTATTAACTTTCCATGCGGCGCCTAGTCAGGGTGGCAGATAATGACAGATATTGATATTTGTCCTTGGGAAAGGAAAATCCGTATGTAACAGCAAATTATCTAAAGGTTTATAATGACAATGATAATGATAGTATCTACATCTCGGAAAAGTCAAATCGAAGCTTGAATAGAAGTTCTACCAGATACAATAATTTTATTTCCATGAATTTTATTTTAAAACTTGTAATGCAACCTTCTGCCTACTTACTCGTATGTTTGTAGACTGTAAACTCTTTTATTCTTTTAGTTAATAGGAACAACTGACGGGTTTTAAAAATCGTTTTTTGTTTTCTATAGACTGGTAGATTTTTGTCAAAACTTGTAATATATTTACCTAAAACTCACGAGCAGACTTCTAAAAACATTTTGTTATAGCTCATTATTGCGCATAAAATGTATGGAAAAAGTTTTTCCCCGGTTGTTCTGCTGTTGTTGTTCCGTTTCAGTGTTTTTACCGAGACTTTTAGCTTTTATAAGAAATCGTACTATTTTTTTATGTAGCTTAGCAAATAGGCAGACGGGCCACCTACTGGTAAGTGGTCACCGTCGCCTATTTCGCAGTAATTACAAGATTTCTGAAAATTACCATTATTGCTGACAGTACGTATAGTTTACAACTGTTATAAATGGTTTTACAAACTCTTTCATAGTTCTATATAACTGTGTACAATATCCATCACAATTACCCGCATCAACGGCAATGCCAAGGGTTTCTCGGAAATTATATGTTCCAGGTGACTCAGCTAATTACAAGAGTTACCAAACTACCAAAAACACTATATATACATATATATACATAATGTGGCATTTGCACAAAGCAAGTAAATATAGATTAAAAAGAATAGAATTTGAAAAAGGTAGCTTAGTGTTATATAAAACAAAGTAACAAACAACTAACCTGACCGCCTCCTTTAAAAACACAAACTTTACCCTTTAAAAATACAAACTTGATAATAATAAACAACTAGATTATTCTACAACTGACTTTCAAAAAAAAATACTTAAACAAATACTTTAACGGTTACCGCTAATAATTAATTTGAATTAAGCAAATATAAATCACGTTCCAGAAGGCGATTGCGACCTGCTCCATGACAGCGTCCACGTGACATCCGCAGCGGCCAAGCCCAACAATGACCTGTGGTGCCACAGGTGCCTAGCGAACGTCATACACGACCGTTGCGGGACGCTACGCCAGAACGATACAGCCTTTATTCATAAGTGCAGCAACGACAGACGAACGTGCATGGTAAATCATTACCTATTAGTATATACTTGACAGTACCTATACTTTGAAAAGACATATTTGGGTTACCTTGTGAAAATTCTTGATGTAGAAGTAGGCAACTGCAAACAAAAACGTTTTTAAGTTTCCATAATTCCTCCGCTAATTGTCAGCAGGGTCGGGAAAATGACCAAACAATTTGTACTTATATTTCGTTTTATTTATAATATCTCTTTCGAATATCCAGGTGAAACGTTTCGGCTACACGACATCGAACGAGAACTACACAACCGCACTGCTGATGTGGGCTTTAGAACGAAACTGCACGAAGCACTGCGAGCCGGGCTGCATCGTGATCGGGGAGCGCACGAAACTCTACTCGTGCACGTCGTGCTGCACCACGTCTCTCTGCAACTACGGCTCCGGCGCTGACATCCTCACTGATAATAGCACAACGTCGTTCCTTTCTATTCTCATTCTCACCATTATACATTCCATTTAAGCATACACATTTAGGTTAAGTAGGTTCATCGTTTCTTATCAGTGGATATTCATCTTATTGGATTTTGCATGGTCTCTACAAACTACAGACATCTGTAGCCTATCTCAAACACAACTAAAGTTTCATTTAAGATTGGTCACTGCATTGCTAGTCCTAAGAATAGCGTTGGGACGGATGTGTCACTTATAGCTTATTAGCTACAACCAAATATTTCATACTTGCACAATTGAGCATTGTTCTTTGACTATATAAACAATTGCCGCAACGATACCTCCCAAGTAATTCCTGAACAGTAGGTCCTAATATTTAAGAAACGAATAACTCTTAATACTTAATTAGGTACTAATTATTTTTCCTACTATAGTATGTAATAATTGATAAAATTCAAATTTATCATTATACCTATACCTAGCATATCGTAGCGTATGCTTTATAGGATTAGTCACAGAATAAGCTCGGAAAAATTACCCATACCTATGTTCATCATGTAAAGGAAATCTACATTCTCACACCGTGGTATCCACCAGACGAATCGTATAATATTTTATTCCTACCGAATAATCGCTAATGATTATTGGCTCGCCGCCTCCTAAGTTCAGAGATTCATTTCTCTCTGCATTCCAGTGATCGTCTTGAAGCCTGCTGATAACGGCTAAACGATTATTGAGAAGTTCTATAACGGTAGGGTATATAATGAAGATTTAACTCTTGCGATCAAATAGACGGCTTGATGACACTTGAGAAAAATATCTCAAAGTAGTTAAATTAAGGTTTGATTTTACTGAGATTTTCATTCATGGCTTAACAAATAAAGGAAAACCAGTCCAAATTGTCTTATGAAATAGCTGTATCGTAATAGATTATATACATTTTAGATTTTTGTTATAAATTCTAAATACTGCGTCTTTGCTTCGTTGTCTACTTATAATTGTTGACTATGCTAAATTTTCTGTTTCATTATGGCCCATTTTACTTGGCTCTCTAATTACATCTTCATTACGTGGTAAAATATTTTATATGCTAATTCACGTAAGTAATTTTAATATTTATTATAAGCACTGAAATATTTTACAGAATAATAATCCTTGCTAGCACTCATTTATAAACTTGGTAAACATGTTATAACAGGTAAGTAGTCACTCTACCTACTTGCTCAAGTCTATGTATAAAGAACGAAACCAACGAAAATCATTATACTATTTTTATTGTACTACACTGAATTACAACATTCCCAATATATTTCAAAATAATAAAAAATGTACGCAGATATTATTAATATACTATTGCTATTATATTATTACTATTATATTATGACTATTATATTATTACTTGTGTTTCTTATCTTCTATATTATTAATCGTCTATCATATTATTAAATATTTCTGCTTAGCTTGTAAGGGACTTGGCGTGAAGAAGTAATTGTAATAAAACGTAACATCACGCCTCTAATCCCCGGAGGGGTAGGCATATAAGTGTAACACACTTCTACGTTTCACCAGTTACGGTTAAGTCCCATTAAATCAACTAGGTATTTGATAAGTTACAACACTAGCGTTCCAACCACCAGTTTGAATGATATTTGTACTGGTCCTTTCGTAATTAATTACCTATCTTACATCTTGTATAATATACTTATCCACCTTTATCCAAAATTTAAATATAACTATAATTAGTACTTAAATGTAAAAAGTCTATATAAATTAGACAAATTTAAAAGGCTATGGAGTTTTAATTTTATATTCCCTACAAAGCTGCTCCTTAGTTATAACCTTCTGTGGCTCTTTACACATTGTTAATTCGTTAAATTACTTTTTTAAAATTGGTATGCAAAAGATAACACATTTTAACTACACAACTAATATAACGATAATCAAGCATGTGTTGTAATAATTCCGTACTATATAAGTCTTGAAACAATTCATCAACTGCTGTAATTAATCTACTAATTATAAGTGAGGGGGGTAAGATAAATAAAGTGGAAAACCACTCAAATAGTATAAACACTAATTACATAATTAATTAATTATATACATAAGTCTTGAAAAACTAATGCGACTAATAGACTAATTAAAAGTACCTAAGTACGGTAAAAGAGACAAATTACGAAAAACGACTCAAAACAGCATATTTGAGTAAAGTAAAATCATTAACCACAATATAGTTACTTGAATGTACTGTTATCGAGTATTTCAATTCCAGAGCCAAAATTAACTTTGCGGTTTATGCCCAAGCCACAACTACTAGAACGTGCAGAGTATAAATACAGACACAATAGGTGGTATATGTAATTATCAACCTGTAACGCAAAATTCAATTGTGCAATTATAGGGACAATACCAAACCCATTTGCAGAATCGCTAACTTTGTAAGCAGAACTTGTTAAACTGTCTAGTATATCTGGCATTTTGATTGTATTGATCGATCTTGTAAATCTATATTATTTCAACCATAAATCTAACAATTGTGTGTGGGTATGTGATGGCTATGTTAGAAATTTTCCATTTGAAACTCAATACCATTCAGACTATTATGATACTAAAAGGGTTAGCAAGGAAAACGTGACAAGAAACATTGCGCTTCGTGATCAGATAATAGCTGAAGTGTTCTAACTGGTTATTGACCAGTTGTAGCTTCTTATATCTTGTATATTTATATGACCTTTAGGCTGTGTCCCCAGTAGGCAAACTGTCAGCAGCCGATTGAGTTGACGGCGTATCGGTTTGTACGCCCTTCCATATATTTGAAATGGAGTGTCCACAGTTTGTTAGTTGACGCACGTAACGCCGCAAACTGCTTAAAGTAAGCGCAAACTAGCGACGCACAAAAATTGGTCGAGTTTGCAGCTAACTCGAATTTCAGTTCGCCACAAATTTGCGGCTCACTTAGTCGGCCGCTAAGAGTTTGCCAACTGGGGACATAGCCTTAGATTTCATTAATGCTT
>DWMG01004866.1:0-10602 GCA_018244855.1 Elbella merops | reverse complement strand
CGGTTTCATCGCTGCTGGCTTACACCGACTCCATCAATTACGGGACTTACCGTGACAGTAACAGGATCGAGAGCAGCGGTCCCGTATTCCTGGTAATTGGGTCGGGAAGTCCGACCGTCCTGCTTTGTATTTATTTGATACGTTCGGAGACTGAAATGAAATCCGGAAAAAAATAAACAAAAATTTATAGATACCCTGATAAGGTGCCATATCTGAATCTATTAAGTTACTAAATTATTATTATTATCATTTCGGTAAAGTCTCGATAGTCAATGTACCTGTATATAGAGAATCACGAATTTAGTATATGCATGTTAGCTGTGATAAAAAATATATGAGGCAAAATATATGAGGTGCTCTCTGCATATCCTGTAAGGACCTGGTGTGAAGATATATAAAAATTTTCAAATTATGTAATAAAATTTGTTACGTTTAAAGAAAGCTTTCAAATACGATACGACCAAAACGGAAACGATTCCCGGAGGTAATTTGAAAATCTCTTGTTACACTCAATTTATTCAGATACAATATTGCTGAATAAATTGAAATAGAGACTAAGGAAAGCAATAAAACAGTGGCTGCAGTTCATTTGTAATTAGTTCTATTCATTGCAGCTCATTAAAGTCTGAAAACTCTTGAAAGCGGAAACGTTTTAATAATAATCAGATATCGAGGCAAATAAAAGGGCAATAATGGTAATAAAATGATCTAAAAAGAATAGATAAAAGAATAGAGAATCGAATCGAGAATACTCCATGTGCCAGACTGGCATGGTGATAGTGCTGAATTGATAATTATGTTTTATAAAGTACCTTTCCCTAGCACGACTTTAGAAACTTTGGAGAACTCGTAAGCGGTGCAGGTTTCCTCACGTTGTTTTTCGACACCTTTGTCTTGATTCACCGTAAGACCTTTTGAAATAATATAATGAGAAAAAAAACAATTAATGACAACATTAATTGATACAAACATGAAATATCACAGAATAGGTTATAAAATAGCCTGTTTACAGGTTACATATGCTGAACCGAGTGAGATAAAGAAAAGTAAAGATAACCTCAGTTGTAAGAAAAGTGACTGAGTGGGAAATGAGACCGTAAAAAACGAGATACACATGTAAAAGAAGAAAATAAGAGATGACATAAATTATAATGGTTTCGGTGTCAGGGAAGTGGCAATTATAAGTAAATTTACATAAACGTACGAGGGTAAGTTTCGCTTAGCTTTCGCTTTGCTTTGACTTTAGTGGATTAATTTAGGACGCGTTGCGTTGCGATTTAGTTTCTGACGCGGCATTGGGTAATTAGTTAAGTGTGTGTATCTTGAAACTTGAATGATACTATTTTCACCACTGTTAATGGATTAAAAGGAAATTTAACTAATTATGTTCGGTTGGGTGTAAGTATTTATAATTTGTTTGTTAGGTAATTTAGATAAATATATTTCTTGCTTTATATGTACTTAATTTAATTTCACATGGTGATAGAATAATATTATGATTTGTTAAATAGCCCCTTACTCCGAAGGTTCTACCTAGCTTCAAATACTTACATCCATCTCTCTCAAAATATTATATGCGTTTTAAGATTGCTTAACAATCGCTGTTACGATGAAGCCTACATTAATTAATTTAATAAAACGGTCTTGATATTCCTTTTCAGTTGCTTTGAATGAAGCTTTGATTACATCATAATAAATATGTAATGCTTCTAACATATTTATAACGCGTTTTCCATTTACTGGATATTAATTTCGTTCCGGCCTTCTGGTAGCGGTGTCGAATAATGCTCGTTATTTAAAATTCAAATTTGGAATGCCAGCGGTCGACCTACTCAGTTCGCCTCAGATTCTTGGAATAGACGGTTGTCTGCGTAACATAAAAGATATTCATTTGCTAGTGAAATAACCTATAACGTAATAAGGGACATTGAGATAATAACGCGGAGAATATTAATATTCTTTTTAATAAAATGAAACATCACTGTTTACTTTATTTCGTTTACTCTCTCTCGGAACACATTTAAATAAACATTCTTGTATCACTTTTGTGATACTGTTTGTTGACGTAAGTGACTTTTAAATTCGAATTTGTGAATAATATAGTAGAAGCGCTCGTTTTTCAGACACGTTGGCAGTTACAAAGGGTCTAAAAGTAACGTAATGTCGGCCGTCACGTGTTGAACAGCGCGTTACATAACTTGTTAAATAACTTGCGTTAAGCGTTTTTAACAGTACAGGACGTGTAGTGTTAAAACTTTTGGATCTCGTTCAGAGTTCAAATAATCTGATTTTTGATATCTCTTTGACTGCCTCGTTGATGAAGTCGTTATAAGCACCACTGCTGCTCCAGGGGGTTCGATCCCCGAGTTGAGTACAGTTGTGTTTTTCTAACTTGAAATTACTAGTAACAGTACGGTAATTGGATTTGGGCCCGATGTATAGCAATAAGCTTACCCTCTTATTTCATGATGTAATGCTGAACATCGCAGGTAAATCGTGGGAGTGTACTAAACGCCGCTGCCTACCAATCCGGGGAAATACAGGCGTGATCATATTTTGTCATGGCCACCAAAATATTGAATTTATAATAGCACACGCCCATTGCAAATGTTAACTGACAACATTATGAATAAATAAGTAATTAAATGAACACATTAAAAATAATTAGTCAATATTGTTTATCATAATCGAACCACATGTTGTGTCGGCACAACATATTTACTAATAATAATGCTATATTTGTATAAAGCTACACGAAATGTCCAATTATGTGTCCGGAATTTCTGGTAAAAATACACGATTTTTCGTTAGGGCCATATTCATATATGAAAACCATAGACAAACAGTATAAAAATAGTTTGACACATGTGTATTTGCGAGTATTTTATCTAATACCTATTCCATTTTATTTGGAAATAGTTTCAAACCAAAATGTCGATGACAATTGTCAGTCGTGAACCCATTGTTTCTCGTTTCACACATGGATAACACATGTCTATGAAAATATTAAATTGTTTAAAACGTACACAAATTTTCAAATCGTGATTTCCGGCAAACGTTGAATTATTATAGAAAATAAAAAGTTATGTGTTTTGAAAAAATATTGTGTAGGACCGTCGTTTCGCAAACATATTAGGTATACCTATAGAATAGTCATGTGGGAGAGAAGTGGAGCATATTGTAAGTATTTCATTCTTGAATGGTAATGAGATTCTCCTCGCAATAAAATCTGTTGCACCTACGTATTGTTTTTCTTAAGGTATTTTAAATTATATCGCTGGTAATTAACTGTTGGGGTGTAAGGGGTTCCAACCACCATCTCAGGAGCCCAAGTCAACCTCACCTGCACGTGGTGCACCCTGCTATAACAGACGAGGCTCTTGCGACCGGCTAATTGCGGTATAGCGCAGCCTAAATAGGCACTGCTAAAAGTCCCGGCCGCCGACGGGCAGCAGCGTCGGCGGTGTGAAAAGCAGTGCCCTGCGATCTCCAACCCACATGCCCAGCGTGGAGATTACGGGCATAAACCCCTTTTGGGGAGACCTATGTCCAGCAGTGGACTGAAATAGGCAGATGACTGAGATAGGCTGTTAGAAAATAATATATATATTTTAAGAATTTATTATCACCTGTGGGTTTTTTCGCGTTGTTATATACCTAAACATTATGTTTTCTCGTGAAGAAAAAATCCTACACCCTGACCCGTATAATTAATTATCAACTCTCTAAATCTCGTTAATGGGTTTGATATTTTTGCGTTTTGACTGCCTCGCTGCCGAGTAGTTACCAGAGGTCGATCTGTTCGATCCCCTGGAGGTACTAAATATTATTGGGCTTTCTATCTTTTGTTTGTAGATTTTGGTCTACTTTGGTCCCGATTTTTATCCGGTATATAGCAATAGGGTCACCCCTATTCCATAGTGCGACTGTTAATATAATAATTTATTCTATCATGTTGATAATTAGGTACTTAATTTCACCAAGGAACTATTTTAAAAATAAAGCTCGCGAACCGATAATTTTAAACTTATGACACATTTTATTACTGCCGTTCGCAACTTTAAATTGCTTATTGATTCTACTTATTCACGAAGTTAGTTGGAACTGCAGTGCAAAGGGCGCGGCATACTAACTTCCGCGCAATAGCATATTCACTATGTATAAAATTAAAGTTGACTGCCTCGTTGGTCGTGGTTGCAAGTGCGACTGCCGATTAGGAGTTCCCGGGTTCGATTCCCGGGTCGAACACTACAAAAATTTTCTAATTTATATCTTCTAGTAGTGGTTCGGAGTCTGCATATGTGCCCGATGCATGACAATAGGCTCACCACCTATTCCATAGTGGGACGTAAACGTAACCGGTGAAACGTGGGAGTATTCTGCGTTCCTCTGCTCACCTCTTCGGGGATTACAGGCGTGAAGTTATGTAAAATTAAAGTATTTTGTGCGTTTGCTAACAATAAGATATGTTAACATAATTACGCTAAATATTACGCCAATGCCTTGGGATATTTCAAAACACAAGTATTCCCTATTAAAGTAACTTCACAAGTATTGGTTTAGGTTTTGATCTTTCCTGTAAATCGTTTAACTTCGACCATTAAAAATATATACATAATTGATGTTATATCAACGCACGACGTAAACAATGGTCACTACTCTAAATATTTGTTACCGAACGTACAACCATCAGCTTAGTAATCAATGTCACTTATCGCCTACACCAACGCACGAAGTATGATACTCGTAATTTTCTATTCGATTTTTTAATTAAACTTACAAAACCATAATTATCTATATTTAAATTGAGGTTACATAACCAAAACTCTTAGTTTGTAACCTAATTGTAGGTACTAAACACTTTTATCACTAACCTATTATCACATTTCTCATTTAAAAATCAAGAAAGTCCCTAATGTAGGTACCTTTAAGCAAACATTAAACACAAATTTTTCCTATCATTTATCGAGAATCTCGGGAAATGTTCGTAAATTAATAACGTTTAAACGCAACGTGTGCTACGTGCCTTACAATTAACGGGAGTTGTGTAAACTTTGAGAAATATGTTGTACAATTCAACTTGTACGTTATGGTACCATACAGAGTGTTTTATCTTGAGTTTAATATATTTTCTGTTAATGTTTTATATCTGTTTAGAGACATGTCAGTTCTTATTGTACAAAATGTACATTTCACAAAATATTTAACCACTAGAAGCTTCTGGGTTCGATTCCCGAGTCAGGCACCAGTGAATTTCTCTAAATTAGATTTTCTAGTAGTGGCTCAGACTTTGGATTTGTGCCCGGTGTGTTTTAGCAGGGTCACCCCCTATTACTTGGTGGAACATAAACGTAATTAAGTAATTGGTGAATCGTGGCAGTGTATTCACTCTTCTGCCAATCTCTTAGGGGATTACAGACGTGATGGTACGTTTCAAAAGCTTTTAGATGGATGTTTAATAATTCTGCCCGTATCGACACAGGAAGGTTTATCTCAAAATACAATATTACCAAACAAATCAACTTAACTAGAACAAGTCGTATTACGGAACAAGAATGCTTTAATTATCTCCGTTTAATCATTGATCATATCCTATCTTTTTTGTTCAATAGTGTACAAGATAGGTAAGTTAGCGTAGTTAGGTTTAGATAAATTAAGTATACCTATATATAGTTACCTCCCACTCCACAAGACACTTGTCTGAGATTCAATTTCTGGCACGCATTTACAATTTTAAGTCATGTGCGTTCTTAAAACAAAATATATTTCGGTATAATTAGGAGAACAACATGAGCGAATCAACAAGTTTGGATTGCTTCATGCTCATTAACGCTCATGAAGTTTCTTACCCACATTGTACTATAAGAACGTGGTGTAAATACCCATGTTCGAGAAGGAAAGAAAATTAATAAGCTTAGAACGTATATAATGGCCTAAAATTATTTTGATTTGTATAAATGTTGCATAAAATGTTGAATATCCTTATTTGCTAATAAGAATATTCAACATTTCAAAATTGTTGAGATATCACCCATATTCAACTATGTTATGAGTACCATCACATTACACCACTCCACATTAAGCCGTAGATATAAATATGCATCATTCATAAATCATTCTCTTGCTGAGCTCAATATGGGTTGTTGTCTTCAAACAAGTTCCCCAGCTACTAACTGATTTCCGCTGAGAAGCTCTGCAAACACTAGACGCTTCCGGCTTCAAGATTGAGAGGGTGCATGTAATTAGCGGTTCAGGAAGTGCTCAGACGCTGTACTAGGAATGTTTTAGGGAAGTAAACAGCGATACAATTATTAAATCGGGCTTAATTTAAGCATTAAATTAAATAACCTACTCGGAATGATTAATGATCTTTATTTTATTGCTTAATATTGTTCACTGTGGCATTTTGCTGAACTCAAACATTCAATAGATTGAATAAGTAGCTTGAATAGTAAAACAGTGTATTAAAAACGTTCATTAAAAAAAAAAACCAAAAATTTCATCCTTTCTAGCGACAACTTAAACCGAAATTAGAACCTCACATATGAATAAATGTATCTCATTATTCAGACACCAAATTCAAACTTATAAGTAATATAAGGTTTTATATCCGAAGACAGACTAACTACTTCGAGTACACATTATGGAACTTAATTTATATTAAGAATATTTGTTTATAGCTTTAGATACGGTAGAAAAATTTGTCAAGATTGAAAGCAAATTAGACAGATAAAAATCCAATACTAATTAAATTCAAATTAATCAACCATTATAAACATCAACACAAGGTCCAATATCATTTTTCAATCGTATCATCTTAATCAAATCATGGCGATACACCTACGATATGACGCAAGTGGGGAATAAAATACGTAATAAAACAACAAAAAAACTGAATGAAATTTATTTAAAAAAGTCACATCACATCACTGTTC
This sequence comes from Elbella merops, assembly GCA_018244855.1. NCBI lineage: Eukaryota > Metazoa > Arthropoda > Insecta > Lepidoptera > Hesperiidae > Elbella > Elbella merops. The sequence goes on along the minus strand of DWMG01004866.1, from coordinate 3,667 downwards.
GTGAACGACACTGCCTTTGTTTATCCTAATCACTTTCCCTTGCATTTCTCTCGGTATGCCATGCTTCTCCGTCATATGCCGTCTGACTGTGGATGTTTTGGCATACGTCGCGCCACACTTGACGCACGAATAAACATACATTCTATCGTGAACATTGTTACAATGGGCCAACATTTCACTCTTCTGGTGAAACTTCCTCGGGCACTGATTGCACTGGATCTTTTTCTCCGAATGATATATCAGGTGCTTCTTCCAAATCGCTCGTCTCCTAAACGTAAGGCCACATTTCTCGCATGCGAACGGCCTCTCGCCGGTGTGGAGTCTCTCGTGTTCTATCAAATCGAACTTTCTAGGCGCTTTGAAGGGACAGTGCTGGCATTGGAGGTATGGTCCCGTGCCATGTTTGGTGACTTGGTGCGCTTGTAGTTCGGCAAGGATTGGGAAGCCTTTGCCGCAGTGTTCGCAAATCAATCTGATGGTAACAGAAAAGAAGATTATTTATTAATTTAAAATGGAGAATTCCTGAAAGAATCTTGGAACATCTCCACACATGGTCATCGGATGCCAAAGTAAGCATCAAGAGAGTTTGTGTATGGTGACTAGACAACTGATAAACTACACACACATATATATATAAATATTTAATTGCACCAATATTTTTTTACACCCAGGCACAGACAAAATACCTGTGCTCATCACATACATATTTATTCTTTGTGGGAATCAAACCCACAACCCCCAATGCAACGATCAAGTTCCAAAACCACTGTACAACAGGCCAGTCAGTAAGATTTCTGTTTTGAATTCCGCACCCACTATCACTTCAAAAGTGATTAGACTTTAATTAAAGTGCTTTCTTCTGCTCTAGTTGTTTTTGTATATTTTAAATCTTTATTTGTTATTTAAATTTCAGACTTAGTTACAATATATCGATATTGTCTGTATTTTTTATAATCCCATTGTTCAGAGAGATTTAATAACTGTATATTTAGTTTTCCACTCAGAACAAAATATTTTGTGATGGATGCAGGTGCTTATATTCTGAGTTAGATTATACACATTATATATTAGATACAAGTGGATTTTATCAGGTGTCTGGTTACCATATCACATGCTATGGCTACCAGGAGATAAGATCATTAAAATTTTATTATCAATGTTTTAAAGGTCATCTAAACATTTCAATTATTCAATATAGTTAAAAAAAATTATATGTTCAACAATATATCACTGACCATTGTCACTCAGCCAACAAGGCAGCCAGCCATACTACATATCATCATCAACATCGTCATCCTATCTCAGTCCACTCCTGAACATAGGCCTCCCCTAATGAGTGCCATCGTGTCCTGTCCTCGGTTTGCCACATCCAGCATCTGCCTGCAGCCTTTCGCAGAGTGTCATCACACCGGGCCAGAAGCCGTCCTACACTACTACTACATCCCATACACCTACACAATGGGATATAAACACAACTGGTAAAACAGTGTGCAATATTCGTCTTTGGGGATTACAAATATGATGTTATGTGGCTGTCTATTCAACTTGTAAAAATGAGAGGCTATTGTGGGTATATGTAAATGACCTTTAAAACTAGTAAGCCAGCCACTGAGCAAATAAAGTTAGAACATGTAATTTAAAGATGTTATCAACATTACTTGTTACAACTATCACACTAAATTTTAACACACCAGTACTTATAAACCATCAAATGAAACTGTTTTTTCTCACCTATCTAAAACTACTGTTTTTATAACTAGTATGAACAAACTTTTGACCATTCCGAGCCAGCTCAGATTAAAGACTGACCCATTTAAATCATTTTTCACATGACAGAAACAAGTATATAAAACCACCCCTGGAACTTACTTGTCTTATTCATCTCCACATTTGCTTCATTCCCAAACCAGTACCAAGAAATTTTTAAACATTCTGAACAGACTCAAACTAAAAACTGATTAATTTGAACACTTTTTTACATGTTATGAGAAACATTGTATTTGAAACAAAAAAGCTTGTATGCATGCTAGCATAGTTAAATAATAATAACCTTCTGTACTGCTAATTCATAATCATTTTATGTTTCAGCACAAACCCAGTTAAAGTATACTCATAAGTGAAAGCTTTATGTCATATCATTTTAAATTGGAACCAGTAACAATTATGTACATTTGACTGCAGATGTGTTTCTGGAGATGTGTTTAGATAACTCATAGACAAGTTAACATGTTATATACAGTATGTAGTTATATCTCTAGAGAGGAGTGGAATTATTCATTACTAATCTTATTATTCCATATCAAATCCCTCATGGGGTGGGCAGACAGCACTGAGTGTCACTACTTGTAACTAATATAAGCACTAGGCTCTAAAACATTGTAGTGAAGTATGGATTATTGTAGCCAATTGAAAACTATTATTATTACTAAATAAAATTGTTCTATTAGTTCATAATTTTGGGCACAATTAGATGTATGAGTGGTACATTTAATACTTTTACCAATATAATGAATAAGTGGTTCTATATGAAAAAATATTAAAAATACTCACAAGAAAGGAAATAATTATAATAATGATGTTATATTACCTAAATCCATTATGTCTTTGCATATGACAATAATATGTTTGGGGGTTTGCTAAAACTTTTTTACATATAGGACATGCAAGCTTTTGGTTATTTTTAAAATTGCTTTTCATGGCTTTGGGCCTTATTTTCATCATTTTCAATTTCCGTTTTAATTTAATCCTCTTAAAGTTTGAATTAATATATGAGCCACTGGATTCCACAATCCTTTCTAGTTTTTGTAGCAGATGTTCATTCTCCTCTTCATCCTTTGACATGACCTGGACATCATCCAAATCATCAAATGAATTATAGTCAACACTATAGTTATTCAATTCCTCTGTTGATGTTTCAGGAACATGTTCATTTAGTGCCACAATTTTAGCTGTCTTTTTAATCTTTTCTATACGTTTTGGAGGCGTCCGGAAACTTTCTTTCGGGAAAATCTGTTTATACATAATGAAGTCCACAACTTTTTCTTTCATGTTGTCACAGTTTGAAAAGATATTATTTTTAATGTTTCTTAAATGTTTATCACTCGATTCACACGTGTATTTGAATAAAATAGCTTGTTTCAATAAGAACAAACACTTAGCACACATAGTTTGTGGTAAACAGTCGTCTTTTTGTAAAGTAACATGGGCAAATGTTTGCACCGCTTTCCCATACGGACTAAGACCATCTTGGCTATTATTATCAAATAGAGGCACCATATTATCACTATTACCACGCAATAAACACACTCGACATATTGTTTTGTATATAACTTCATAGGTTTCCATAATTTGAAAAAACTTCAGAGATTAAACGTAGAACAAAGTTTGTTGTCAATTGTCAAGTTCATTTTGACACTGTACCGGTACTACTATTGCGTTTTGATTATGCTCGTGTACATTAAAAGATAATGATATTACTTGTACAAATTCCAACCTTGATTTTCAATTGCAAATTCACCTAAAAATTTGAAATATGATTATGTTTACATGTTTCTAAATTAAAAGTAAATAAAAAGTAGAAATAAATCTACTTTAAAAATTAAATAGCTATGTAGGTACAGATACTTGCTATGTATTTTATTTACATCAGACCATTTCATTTCTATTC
>DWMG01004865.1:0-10603 GCA_018244855.1 Elbella merops | reverse complement strand
TGCCCGGGTAAGGAGGGAAACCTCGGGGCCCGTAATCTCGCACCCATGCGGCGAATCCCGCCGCGGCGTACGAACGACAACATGTCTGTCTGTCATGATGGGAAATTTTGAGTATTTTTTTTTAATTTATTTATTATATTTAGAGTATGGCTCAGCATTATTATAATTGTACATTCTATCTCTGTAATGAGCATAATTAAAGTGAATGTAATTTCTACTTTATGCTTCAAAAGCCTAACTATTGAACCGAATCCTTTACTCCCGGCCGTGGTGACAAATGAAACATGTCAATAAAACGAATGTTACGTTGGCGTTATACTAGTTGAAGCTTAGGCAAACGGCTCCACCAACTTCAGTCTTCGTATACCTATATATTTTTTTATATATGAAAATTTTGTAGCGTATTTAATAAGGCTTACATACTGTGAACTATGCTTTCACCGGCTTCAATGTAGTTTGGCAAACATTTTAAATATACCATGAGTGAAAAAAATCTTTGATCAATATTTCGTTGAAGTGTTAAAAATTGTATTACACGTGTAAATGTCTATCACTTCAAAATAACGCATTATTTACAAAAGTAAATCCGCTATGAAATTCTTAAAGTTTATTTAATGTGACATCTCGTGAAATTTCTTATTTTCAACAGTCCAACATTAACAGCTCCCGAGTATTAGAGGTTTAAAATATACGATGCACTGCGTCTCCGGTTACGTAGAGTTGTTTCAATGGTTATGGAACTCTACTACATTTTTTATCATATTTTATTGACTCTACCTTTTTGTGTACGACTTTTGTTCCACACTCACAGTTTTACACACGATCATGAAATAAATTGTAATAATTAACTGACTACGAGTATATTAACATTAATTCCCGGAATATCCGAGATGCTGGGAAATTCCGTATTTTAATGTTAAATGTATCGTGGGTATCTAAATAAGTGATTAAATTTTGTATCGAATTAAATTGTATGTAATTTTGGAATAGCCCGACTACATTCGGACCTACCCGAGGTAGTTTCAGATCTATCCGAAACTAGCCAGACTGTTGTGAGAGCACTAAATATTTGCTAAAGTGATATACCTATCATTTAATCGTATATGTGTATAAGATACTCACGAAATGCTTGAGGGTAGTGTTAGATCCCCGTGTATTGGAACCCAGGGTCGGGTACCGTCGGATATGTACTAGTTACAAGTTCTGCTTGAAGGGATCTAGCATCGAATTCCAATGTTTCTATCATTGCTGAGCCGACGTGGTCTTCATAAATTTATCGATCGGTGCATACAAGTACACACACACTGGTTTCGCAATCTCCTGACTTCTCTACTGGCCACAATTGACGTAATTGGTCAATATAAATATTGTTATGTAACCAGAAATAATAAAGTATCTTTTTGCTTTCTAAAGTTAACTCCAAACATATTTTTGTTCTCAACCCGTAACATCAAAAACGTAATATCGCGTCTGTAGTCCCCGAAGAGGTAGTCAGAGGAGTGGAGCACACTCCCACGTTTCACCAGTTACGTTTACGTCCCATGGAATAGGCAGTGAGCCTATTGCCATACATCGGCACATATCGACTCCGGGCCACTACTAGAATTTGTAAATTAGAACAATTCAATAGTACCCAACTCGAGATTTGAACCCAGGACCACCCGATCGGCAGCGTGCTTGCCGCCACTCGACCAAGGAGGCAATCAACACGCTTGAAGAATCCTATTATACTTGTACTAGCGAAAACAGTAAAAGCAAATTTTCTTTATAACAAGTTTAATAGCTCGGTGCCTATGTATAATAATTTATATCTCCGGGAAACATAAATCTATTGGGGCATTTCAAATGGCTATTCATAGTTCTCACTGAAGTGATCTACAACATACACTAACTAATATTTTTTGTAATTTTGTGGGTATTTCACATGAAAATTTTGTTGTTGTATATTTTTAAAAGGTTTACCTCAACATTCTAAGTCAGTCCATTTTAGTGATAATTGCATGGGCGTTTGTAGACAAGAGCGTTTTTGTTCATAATCCCCACATTGTTCATGAGGGTTGGGGATCGTAGACCACAGCTTTTCGCAGTAGCTACGCTGCTGCCAGTTGGCATAGAGCTGTCTCGGGTAAGGCCCGCCATACCGTGATAAACTGGGTGCCAGAGCCTCATCTGTTTGCATAGCAGGGTGCACCACGGGTATTTTAGGTTGTACTCCTAAAGTTGTACTCCTAAGGTGGAGCTTGGAGTTCCTTATACCCTAATACCTGCAATGGAAGAGGAAGTAAAGACGAAAACGCTAATACAATTACTACATACTCGTATGTATTTTATCCCTGTAAGGTCTAACCACGACCTTAAACCCATCATTCTGAGAGGAGACCTGTATCAAACAGGCGAACGATAAAAAGACCGGAAAAAAATCTGTAATATTTCCGGTAAATTCGCAGTTTTCATAGTCCTGGCACTCTTGCTAATTGTAATAAGCTCGCGTGTATTAAGATCGGGGAATACCAACAGGCTCTACGATTGGCCGGTACACAAAGACCGATCGAAATTTTCTGAACACTTAGAACGTACAATACCTACGATTTTGTTAATAGAGACATAACTAATACTAAGCAGCTTAAACTATAAAGCAGGTTCTCCTTTAAAATATATATTTTTTAATAATAAATATAAAATCGAAGGAGTTTGAAAATTGGGATGTCATAAGTACCTTTACTATATTTTACTATTAAATGTTTCGTGAGTGTTTATACACATGATTATAAATATACCGAAAACTAGTCGGGCCACCCCGAAAAACGTACGTGAGTTAAGCCGGTATATTTATAATCATGTGTACCTTTACTATACTAAGTAAATATGGTAAAAACTGGTGGAAATCCTTAGTCTCTGTTTACCGTTATTGACAATCAGCGTTAGGGCAATTACTGTTGAACATACGAGTAGGTCTCCCCTAATCGGCGCCACTTCACCCGGTCCTGGGAACGTAGCTCTTTGCTTTCTTTCTCTCTGTTTTCTTCAGGTTCTTAAGCCACCTGGGTGACCTATGTAGGTATGTTTCTGGGGATAGAAAATAGACGTGCTAATATGTACATATGTTTATTTCCAGAGTCGTTTGATAGTAGCAGAGATGAGCGACACGCGCTGCCAACTCGTGTGTCCTCTGCTGTGGCCCTTGTCTCTCGTCGTGGCTTTGTCTCTCTACCAGCCGCAGCTGGAGGTGCTCCACCTCAACATGGCCACCATTGCTGCTGTTTTCATGCATATCCACTATGGTGTTTGTGTGGTAAGTTCGGGAACGACTATGATTGATAAGGTTAAGTAAACTAGAGGCGTTTTAAGTTTTTGTGGCGTAATGTTTGTGAATATTGTAATGATAATAGTAGGTCTACATTTTAGTAGTTAAGTTACAATACTAGTTCTATGGTGTTTGTTAGAATTTCATTTGTTTTTTTTTATTTTAATGTAATAAGTCGTGATTAATTCACTTGCTTGTGTTCTCGATAAATGGATAGTGTATTTTAATTTATAAAAGTTTTGCAAAAATTTCGGAAAAAAGCTTTTGAAAATAATTCCGATTTTTTTATACACGTAATATCACGCCCGTAAACCTCGAAAGGGTAGGCAGAAGAGTACCGTACAGCCTCACGTTTCACCAGTTACGTTTTAGTCCCACAATGGAATAAGCGGTGAGCCTATTGCCATACATCGGGTACCTACATATTGTTAAATCATTAGGTAGTCTACATTGAAATTATTCCCTAAATTGAAATTGTTCCCGCACAACCTTCTCCGTTTTACTCTTTTAGCTGATGAATTGTTCTAAATGGCCTTTGTTTATGGTCTAGAGTCTACTCTACATATTCAATCGAATCTAGATTCAAGCTATCGTTCGTTAAGTTTAGATTATAGGTAAGCAGTGGAAAAGTAAATATTGACCGACGTTAACATAGGATCCCAAATGCGTATAAAAATTCAGATTCGCAGTGAACTGAGGTAGTCTGATGTTAATGATGATGATGATGATGATGATGATAAAAACTCTAATGATAATAAAATTGTTTTTTTTTTCTTTTCCAGGTGCGACAAATGTGCGACTATTTTAAAATGGAATGCTTTACAGTTCCAAAATCAAAACAAAAATAATTTAGCATTTCTTCTCATTCCTTTGTTAAGATGTTACTACAGTTTTTTATATTTTTGTAATTCCTACAAATATTATACAATTTTCATAAATATTAATACATATTTTAATTATGAAAAATTGAGCTTTTATTTCCATATCCGTGAAGATGAAACAACCTGCTTCCCTAAATATCCCTTTAAAAATAACATCAGGTAAGTGCAAAGCAAAAATATGACACCGAGCCACAATCTAATTCACGAAATAATATGTAATTCAATACTGAATAGCAAAAAAATGAGCAATCCGACATTGGATGCGAAAAGCTGTTCCACCTTTCGGGGGAGTGCGAGCGAGACGACTCTATCTGTGCGGTCGGTTACACAACTCCGTCTTTAAATTATACGTTCTCATAGCCTTGTAGTGCGCGGGGCGTTCTACGAAAGAGCGGATTTATCTGAACAAATCAAGACAAACTCGACTTTGTAGATGTTGTTTTAGAATTGAAATTGATTATTCACAACAACCGACTTAGTACGTTTTAATCCCGATTGGAAATTCAGTAATGGGGGGTGCTCGACATGGACACCACAGTCGGGGTTTAGAATTTCAGTACAGCTTCGGATAGCTACGAAGCGCTGCTTTGTTAGCAGTTCAATTGTTTACCGAGACGATTTTTTTTTAAATTCCCTCCGCGGCTATCGTCGCCTCGAATTAAAACCGGATTTCTGACAAAACAATTTATCAAAGAATCCAAAGCACAATAAACGTATTTACGCCCGAAAACAAAATACATAGAAAAGTGGACAGTGACTTAGTGTTTTGTGTCTGTGGTCGGTAAATAGCAAAACCAAACTCAAAAAAAAAAAAAATTATCGGTGAAATGGTAGCAGATAAAAAAAATAATTTCTAGGTAAGTGGTGGTGTTTGAGAAATTAACCGGTTTTTGGAACTGTGGTGTGGAGAAACAATATTGGCATGTCGCTAATTGTAGCTTAAAATCACGCATGCGAAGGAACATGATTTTGGAGAATAATATAAATGAAATATAAAAGCAGGAATGCAGACGATAAGACTGGAGGTAATGATATATTGAATATTATAAAATTTTTGTCATTCCACGGAATTTTACTAATTTGACATAATTTTCGCATCAACAATAACACGTCTAACAGGTGCTTATAGGAAAGGTCGCCCGACATCATATTACGAGTGTTTTCTTTTGTTCCATTTTTGAAACATATTTTTTCACATTTCGTTTCCTTTTCATATTATAATTACGTTTATCTCTTAAGTTTGATGTCTTTTCTTTAAATGTTCACCCTCGATCATATTAACTGTTTAATATTTAATTAGAATTAAACTTCAGAAATAAGGAAAAAGATATTAAAAATAGTTATTTGGAAATGTTAAGATTCGATTAAGACTTTTGTAATATTAGCTTTTAAATGCAGCTTCATTTGCGTCTAAGTCTAAATAATACTTGATCAGTCATTAAATTAAAAACGAAACATACGTTGGCTCCTAAGAAAGCTATCTTTATAGCGAATTTCATCAAAATCGATTTAGCGGTTGAATACCGAAACTTTAAAATATAAATTTACCCTAGAATTTTTATATTCGAATTAATTATGAATATTTGTGGCTTTAACTAATTATCTATTATATTATTGTAACAAAATTACAGAGAATCTGTATACAAAGAGGATTATTAGTTAACTTTCTAATAACTGCACATAATTAGTACTTTATACCAAAAATATAGAGTAAAAATCCATTATAAATATCTCGGCTATTTGGTATAAAAATCTATTTCGTTTTACGGCGCACAAAATATTACAAAAAATAGACGTAAAAAAACGTGACGTAAATTAATTTAAATTCTGATGAAAAAAGCAAAAGGATATAATTTTAAAGCAAATTATTATTGTTATTGTATGTAACAATAAATATTGTAATAAATAGGGTAATATAGTAAAAGTATTCTAAAAAATAACTTGCGTTAGAAATAATTGTCGGCACGTATAACAAAGTGAAAAAATGTTATATTACTTCTAATAGTACCTATTAATAAGTAGATATTATTATGTAGATTTATAAACTGTATATTCAAATATATGAAAGAGCACCCTATTTAGAGAAAATGCTTATTAAAATCATCCGAGACATCAACGAAAAAGTCAGTTTTATTAAAAAATAAATTTAGATTATTGTTTATAAAAACTTCTAAACTACTCTTAAACTACTTCCAACAACCGTGTGAAAAATACAATTTCTTAATTTTCAGCCCTTAGTGTTATTTCATATTTATATCTAATAGTTTATTAATCCTTAAAATAAATAAATTCAAGATACAGAATAAATTTTAATTCGTAATAATAATACACTTACAAGGAATAATTAAATATTTTCGCGGAAAAAAAAGAAAACAATATTGACGTAAGTACTACATAATTAGTAGGGAACATAAGACTCAGCGGTCAAATCACGCGTCGGAAGTGTTTAAACGGAACCGAAGTCGAGAAGGTTTGACGACATAGATAATAATAGTAAAGGGACAGACTGTGTGACAAGCTCCCCGAAGCTCTAACAGGACTTATTACATGTTACCACACAACACAAATAATGTATGGAGAAAACATTTTAAATTCTTTAGATTTTTTTACTACTTTATTACATTTTTATTTTTTTAACTTACTCCGCATATCACTTCGGGGATTACAGGCGTGATGTTACGTTATTTTTTAACGACTCTACGTATGTAATCAAAACACTATGAATAAGATGTGGTTAATTAATATCTCGAAGTGTAATGACAGCCGCAAGTCAAAAACTCCAAATTTAAAAAAAATAAAATGCATCAGTAGTGAATGATTACCATTCCATCATTGTTTTATAGTTCAATACGATACGATAACATGGGACTTGTTTAAAAATGTCGCTCGTTATTTTGGAAACGGCGCCGTACTAGCGCTGTGCCAACAAAATGTTACAACATGAAAATACCGAATTAGTACTAATGTTAGTGTTGGTGGCTACTTAGCGTGAACTCTTTCATATAACCTTTGAGTACAACGTGTATTGCTTTAATTTGTTACCGGTATTTCCGCGATAATAAACATTCTGTTATTTATTATGAAAATTCCCGAGTAAATCAACGCGAAAATGTTCTGTATAAACTACGAAAAGGCCACAAAACTGTGGAATAGTTGGGATTAATGCAATTTGTTAGTGTTCGATGCGTTTTTACCAAAATCTTTCTAGAAAAATCAAGAAATATCTGGCAGAGCCGATCGTAAATTGAAATGCAGTGATTTCAAAAATATACTGTAATGCTTGTCTCAGTTAGACATTGTAGAAAACAATATTACCAATGAAACTATATGTATCATTATAAAAAAAAAATTTCATTGATAATACCAGCATTAGATTAGAGATTATTTTTAAAGTGGGCAATTAATTCCCCTAATTTCCGTTAGATCAATTTGTGGGGGCAGCAAACGCCGCATCACAAATCGGGGAACGCTAAGATAGACCAAAAAGACGATGGACATTTTAACGAAAAAATAAACAATGCTTTTCTCATGTATCAAAATAATATTGAATACATACGTACTATTTGATTGGTAAAATAAAACATAACATCCCGCCTGCAATCCCCGAAGGGGTAGGCAGAGGAGTGAAGTACAAAAAAAATACATTTAGGTACATTGCAAATTTTTGGCAATTAATAAAATGAGTACGAAAATCTGTAAATAAGAGAATGGTTGGTATAAAACAAACAATATGCGTGATTTCAGATCATACCTGTTAGTGTGGGTGCAGTATTAAATAGCATATCGGTCCTATAAGAAGCTGTCGCCGAACTCTGTTATTACTGAGAACTGAATTAGACACATGTAATGCTACCACGAGGGCTACCAACCATACTCTTCAGGCTGAAACACCAATTGTTCTAGTCGCAATTACTTTATAGTTGAAGTAAGTAAGTGTAGAGTTGTTCTTGACAAAATATATACATACGTACTCCACCACCTGAAATTTGAAAGTGGTTTCATCAACACGTGTTTCCAGACGAAACCACTCATCATATAAAACGAAATGATCAGAGACGTCTGTTCTTTTTAACCGGTACAAAACTATCTATCTTTATCTTTATCTACTCCCCGCACCAGATATATGTAGGTAGGTACCTACTTCTAAATTTATATTTACTTATTAGTTTAAAACGTAACTTCACGCCTGTAATCCCCAAAGAGGTAGGCAGAGGAATGCAGAACACTCCCACGTTTCACCGGTTACGTTTACGTCCCACTATGGAATAGGTGAGCCTATTCCACGCATCGGGCACATATACAGACTCCGAACCGCTACTAGAAAATCTAAATTAGAAAATTTTGTAGTGTTCGACCCGGGAAACGAACCCGGGACCTTCCGATCGGCAGTCGCACTTGCAACCAACACGACCAACTTTATTTATTATCTCATAACAAATTTATTTTCTCATATAAGTGACGAGCGTTGCCGTGACAAATAAAATTCTTCAACACGAATAATTATATTAGTTATTTATATAATTTACTTTAGATAATGGCGCTAAACGATTAAAGTAAGTCGCTACGGTAGATGTAAGAGTTAGGAAAATTGGTAGAGTAATGGTATGGTATTGGTAGAGGAGTAATGACATGCAAATGGCTGCAGGCAGAATCTGAATATGGCAATATGTCTCCGCAGGGAATATGTCTCTCATAAAAACGTGAATCAGAATGCCTTAAACGCGTAAATTCTGTAAACATGTAAATTCTGTTAACTTTTTCTGAGGGACAGAATATAGCCTCGTCTAGTCCTCAAAGACAGTCATCTGACAGTGAAACTGTAAAAGATGGCGATAAGATGTATTTTATACTATAAAAATATCTGTTTCCGTACCTACTGTTTGATACTTTGGATTCTTCAAAGTAAGGATGAGTAGGCTTTTTCTAAGCATGCATGCTCTATCTTAGGACATCTATCTTAGCATCTGCGCTTTCAATTAGGAGTGATCGCGTCCAAAGGCTAGCTTTATGTATGATGATTGTATGTACCGGCATAACACACGTACGTTTTTCGGGATGGCCCGACTAGTTTCTGACCTATACGAGGTATTTCATCATGAGTCCCGCCAATATCAGCGAGGTCGTGGCGAAGACTCGTATGATAATAAAAAAATCATAAGATATATAAACTTTCTACTTAAAATCGTGATATTACGAGCTACGGAGATTATCGATAGGACAAAACAAGGCACACGCGGCCAACCGACCGCGGCGCGCAGATTCCGCGTATTTCTTATAATTTTATGCTCCTCGTCAATGTTACTTAGCTTAGCCGAGCGTGACACGAGAGCCATAGTGTCGTCGATAGCCTTATATCGATAATTGTTGAGAAACAATCATTTACTCCACGTTTCTTTATCTTATAGGAGCAATGTACAACTTTATATCGATATTTTTCAACTTACCCTTTGATTTCTGTTGTAAGTTTTCAAAGAGATATCTGAATAGACGGTTGTAGTTTGCTTTTCAGTTATGTTGGAATTCGAAATATAATATAACATCAAGGTAATATCACGCCTGTAATCCTCGAAGAGATAGGCAGAGGAGTGTGGTACAATCCCAAGTTACGTTTACGTCCCATCATGGAATAAATGGTGGTAAGCCCTACACCAGACGCATATCAAGACTCCGAGCCGCTACTAGGAATTTTAAGTTATTTAACTTAACTTATTTAATGAATCATCAAGTGAATCATTATAATTATAACATTATTACAATACTTGATATGCCAGCTGTGGTTTTCTGGTCAATCATGATTTTATTCAATCTTAAATTTCTTTCTTATGTTACACATTATGATGAATAATTATGAATAATAGATACGCCAAGTCCGTTACGTTAGACAAGGAATGTGCAACCTTAAGAATTCACATTATTTTATAAAGTTAGAGGTTCATGATGGGATTTGAACTCCTCCGAAACCTCCAAAATGGGAAAGCTAAAGTATAATATCTACTAATATCTACTAAAAATGACGAAGCTAAACTACTAAAGGAATAGTACTAAAATCTATGTGTGATTTAATTAAATACCTCTGAAATCGGTGCCATGGACTCTGATTCTAGAAATTTTTGACAGAACCGTGTTCCTCAATAAAACTTTAATTTACAATTTTGAGTACTTATGAAACCATTTAATGTAGAATTCGCAAGGGTCATCATTGAAAGACATCTTTCGGTGGATGCGAGTCTTATCGCTGCCCAATTGCTGTCAATAGTTTAAACAGCGATTAGAATACGCGCTAAGTGTTAGAAAATCTTTATAATAATCGACCCATTATAATTCCACTGTCGGAATATGGGTCTCCTCTCATATTGAGAGGGTTAAGGCCATAGTCTGCCGCGCTGGCCAAGTGCGAGTTGGCAGACTTCACACACCT
>DWMG01004864.1:0-10605 GCA_018244855.1 Elbella merops | reverse complement strand
TAGTTAAGTTCGAACAGAGCTATATTTGTATCCAAATTCAAAAGATAATTAAAATGGAACGCGGCGAACCAATCAACACTAAAACGTTAAACTGAATATGGTTGGAGACACAAATGGCAGTGTGTTGTATAAACGATTCCTATACATCTACGTGTATATAGTTAATAACATTAGTTTACAACATTATCTCTTAAGTTAATTTCCCATAAAGACGTTGCTTAAAGCTTTATTATTAACGAAAATAAAAAAATAGTACAAAACAGTGAACAGCTTTTTGCATTTCACGGCAGAGTTACTGGACGAATTCAAACAGAACTTCTTCCCACTGTAGAAAACTGCGTAAATTTCTGAGAATATAAGCGAGATAGCATTCAGCTTAACAACCACAAATATAGCACTTTTTTATCTGTGTCAGTAACACTAGGGATCACAATTTGGACTTTCCTTTATTCGTTTTTAAATAATTTAGAAGTTTGTTCAATATTTGTTACATCTTTCTCTGACTAACCTTATTCGTATAGATTTAGTTAGAGAAAAATCTATAAGGTTAGTTTTAAATAAATTAGAGACTTTTAATATTCATTAGGTATTATTCAGTACCTACAATTAAGTTTACAATAATGGCTATTGCGGTCTACAAATTAGCATTGGTCATGTGAAGCCACGAAAACTTAGTTTAATGCATATGAATTTAATTAAAATATTAATGATTGGTGGATCTATACAACGGTAGATATTAATCGTAAAGTCTCATCAATAATGTTTAACATTTTTGAGATGTGATGAAAATTAGCGCCCTTGAAATATACAACGTAACATTGTGCATATTTATTGACCTTTACGTCAAACGCCGCACCAATATAATCACCGCAATTACGTAGATGTGATTTCAAATACATTACCTACTTGAATTTAGAAATGAAATTCTGTCAAAAGGATTTGGTGTCTCAGAACTAGAACATTATGTAACGCATATTTGACATGGATGAGAGTATAATACATGTAACTCATAAAAAGAAATCAGGATTCGAACGATCAAACAGAGGTCACATAAATTGGATTCTTACAAGTACTCTCGACAATATGACATACCAAGAGATTAAAGAAATAACTTTGATTGGAATTTTATTTCAGCAGATTCTGTCGATTGACAATTTTATCTTTATGCAGGCGTAAATCATAATGAAACGAAGTCTATAATTAGATCACGTTTGTTACAGATACCTCAGTAAATGTTCCCGAGGAGGCACATCACGCAAAATGGCCGACTTATAGCACTGGGCAGTCCACACTACGACAAACTGTGGCGTCGTAAGCGAAAAAATGTTAATAATCATCTTAGCTTATTTCATCAGTTTACCGGTACTAACTAATAAATTAGTCAAAGGAGATACAGCCATGGAAGACAAGTCGCAACCATTAATAAGTTCAAGAGTCGTAAGAACAAAGTACGGAGATATAAGAGGTTTTATTGTTACACCAGAATCAAGGTACTTGGAGCCAGTTGAAGTGTTCCGAGGAGTGCCGTACGCTTCGCCGCCAATTGGATCGCTAAGATTTATGCCTCCAGTGTCAGGAGCTCAGTGGTCGGGTGTAAAAATTGCCGAAGAGTTCAGTCCGGTCTGTCCACAAGTGCTACCAGATATAAGAAATGAAACTGCCGTTTTGAAAAGGATATCTAAAGGAAGGTTGGAGTACTTGAAAAGGATATTGCCGTTTCTTACAAATCAATCGGAAGATTGCCTCTACCTGAATATTTACGCGCCGGCTCAAGGTAACTTGATTCTCTTTCTTACTGTAAATATAGTTTTGGTTTTGCTAATCGTTCGGTAAAACAAATGCACATGTACGAGTATACCTGTACCGTCTTTTGCAGATAATTTGTAACACAGCATCCGTAGAATGCTTGAGACACTTTGATGATCGAAAAGTCTATTTTTGTATAGGTCTGTGTTGCAACAAATTTATTAATTTCCTTATCGTGAAGGTTTTCGCTATCATCGATATGGTTTATTCATTGATTCCTGTTCTCCGTATGCTTAACCTTCCTTTTATAATCACAGATAAGAGTCTGGTCAAATTAGGTATTTCTAAAACCAACTTTTGATTGGAAGAATAGTCACGCCACGTTTTGGTTCATGCGCTATTGGACAAAACAAAACCTGCTTTGAAGCACCAGGAAAGTCCAGGAGATGCATATGTCCAGCCACTGCAGAATTCTCTCTTTAGACAGGCTGCTGATACAAGATATCAATGCCCTGTTGAGAAAAATTTCGTTTGTAAACACTATGTTTCCAAGTGATGCACAAGTACTAGTCACACCGCTCATGTGGAAGGCATTAATAATAATTCTTGCTTACTCTTTATGTAACGACCAGAGCTTTAATTACCAGTGTCTGCCTGATAAGGCCATTGGAATATGTAATGAATATTGATTCTTCATAATATTATAACCAACGATTGTATGAAAACAATCAAATTAACCTGCTTTTAATAAAGAGTAAGGCTAACGAAAAAGAGATACCATTTATTATTAACACCCTATTATTTTTAACAATTTGTCTTAATTCCAATCATGCGACGAATAACATTTATTCGTTAAAAAAGTGAATAGCGAAATAGCAAAATACGTAAAAGTATTTAACGGGATTCGCGCTGTACCGACAAATACACGCGCATTGAGCCGTTAACTCAATTAAATTCAAGTACATGTCGGTAAATCCTTTTTTAGTCAAATTTTAAATCCTGATACACACGTATTTACTCCATGTTTAATTTGCGTATTAACATTTTTCGTAACAAAGAGTAACGAATTTAATGAAAAAATATCTCCGTGACTCACTCATATCGATTTCATACATACATATCGTCACGCCAAGTCCCTCATGGGGTAGGGAAAGAGCACGGAGTGCCTAATATCCCTATCCTTGAAGGCCTGCCGTGCTTCTTCCACATTCATCAATCTTGTCGAATATGCACGCCGGTTTTGGCGACTTCTAATTTCCCCGCCACTCAGACCTATTTGGTCGAGATAGATGAGCTTGAGTTTTGGCACTCATATAGATTTCATTAAAAAGATCTGCCAGGACATAAAGTTAAAATCACGGATTAAGATAGTGGTGCGGGTAAATCAAATATATCAGGTACTTCATCGTCATTAATGGCAGAGAACGAGCTATATTGTGTTCTCGTAAATTGTAAAATGAACATTAACCTGCGAGGCGTTGGTCGTAAAGCAAGAAATACGAGGCACATACATACGCTTAAATAGTATTTGGTTGGAGCGATTTCTGTTTAATCAGTTGAAGCATTTATAAACCCCTAAATATCCAAAATTCATTGATCTTTAATAATTAATTTCACTGACGTAGCCAACTTGACAGCTTCTCATCTGACATAACTACATGATCCGTTTATATGTGTATCTGTATTTTAAATATTTGCACTTGTTGAGACTATTTGATTTAGCAATACAGAGCAATACAACACCGATGTCACTCTTATCAATATACATATAATACTTACGAGTATAATGCTATTTAATAGTGAACAATCGAAGAGATTCATCAATTATTCCATAGGTGAAGATTTTCACCCTTTCTATTCATATTTATTCCATTACACTCCTCTGCCCACCTCTTCAGGGATTGCAGGCGTGATGTTATGTTTAATAACAAAAGGAATATATATATATAGTTAGTACTATTCATAAAATATTTTAAGGGAGATAACACTGAACACCAGGAACTTATTAATATTTAACGCTGGCTGGATATTTTAAAAGTAATTAACGATATAATTATCAAATTGTTATTTTTTGGAGGTGTTTCGCTATAAAATTATCAGATTATACTAGAAAATTCGTTTTTATGGCCCAAATTCAACATTATGTAAAATTACGCTGACATCCCTAGGAGATAATAACTTGTTTACTTCTCTCTTAAGGACACCTCGTGCATTTTTTTATTACCCTCGAAATTACCTTTTTATTATCCCTTGATTTAGTGCCCTTCTACGTTAGGTAACAGATGAAATTTAGTAGGACCTTAGGTTTTGTTTTATATTTCAACGTTGTTCCGTTTTAACAATAGAAATATATATACTTTTTTATACATTGCATTATATGTATGCCCGCTCACATATTTTTGTTTTTAAAAATGGCCATTTAACAGGGACAAATTACAAAAATTCGTTTTCTCATAAAATTGTTGTTATAGTAAATTAATTTTGTTGACAAAGTTACATATATTGGGACAATAATATTCCAAAAACTTTTTGTAATTCGCTTACAGTAAAAAATATCTTAAAAGTTGGCCGCAAAAGGGATTCGCCAGGATTTGAAAATTTTAGTCCTACACAGACAAAAATTTGGCTTCATTATTCAATTTCCATCCTTTTGACGGATTTAGAGGATTAAATACTTTTACTGAATTAATTTCGCAGGAAAATGTAATTATGGCTTCTTGGTGACTGGCCAGGCTTAAGTTTACAAATTAGAATTTCTACTAAGGGGTCAGACACTTTGATGAGGAACAGAATGTAGTTACTGTGAAAAAGCATTAATGAAGATCAGAATTAAAATAATGAAGATAATATAAAAGTTCGAGTTTTCAAGTTTTTAATAAAGAAATATTTTATGAAAATTTATAAGAATTCATTACGGTGAGTACCACCATCAGCACCCGGAAAAATATAATTTGAATTTTTGCCTCTTTACATAAAAACTGAATACAAGTTGAAGTGATATCTAATAGACCGTCCTTGTAACGTCAATACAATTTAAAAAAGGAACCAGTTAACTTCCTACAATGGCAGTATGTTATGAGAATTGTAATGATAAAAGCCTTGGACGTATAAAATGGAGAAGTGGCATAAATCCGGACACTCGAAGTTTTCACGAAAGTAGGTGCGAGTGTATTTCCAAAAAGCTAGGCTCTGCTCGGATATTGCGAGCCTACTGCGAATACGTTCAACGTCGCAGCGCCACGTTGCCTGATTTCGAGTCTTTTGTTACATACCTTTCCACTGCTTACACTTTGGTAATGCGACGTGGCTCTTTTCTGATTGGCCTAAAAGAGGTATTCGTGTTGTAGCTTTATTTCACCACTAGCATTATTTGCATAGATCCCATCTAAGACGGTGTATTTGATTTCAGGTACATAGCGTAGTAACAAGTTTTATGCAGGACCTTACAGGTTCCCTCATAACAATAGGTGTAATTTGCAGAATGGTACTTATATTTATGTGTAGGTACATATATTTTCACTGTTGGCTCCTAAATATGTCACGACAGGAATATTAACTCCGATTTTAGACATAGATTGTTACATATATGTATATTATATTTCATAATAGTGTCAATCAGTTAACTCATTCGGAGGGAGTCGAGAAATATCAGCAGTTTTGGATGAATACGGAACCTACTAACGGGACACATTAATATATCATCGAGATAATTAACTATGCGCATAGTGAACAGCTCTTTCAGATTCACAATAAAAATTATTTTTAATATCCTAATGTCCAATAAGTTTTTCTTTTCTTTATTGCTCCTTGTCCTTATTTTTTTTTACAATGATAATTATTCTTCAGTATTTAAAGAGAACATAAATTTATTACTGTATTAACTTATAGAGGACAGGAGAAATTATTCAAAGGTCAAAGGGGAGATATTGTAATTTCGGGAAGTCCTCCGATGTAGGGCGGTTTTAATAATTCCAAGTGTCTAGACATGACAGGAGAGTACTTAACGACTTATTTGTCTTGTGTCTCTCCGAGATGAGATGAAACGGTATTTTCGTTTATAGGTGAAATTGATATTTCTTAGTACCTGCATCTTCATTAGTTTAGTTCTTTGTTATTACAAAAATCACTGATTTGATACTTAGAGGACTTTAAATCTTCGAGATATATATCTTTTAATTAATCAGTAAATGTACTTGGTATATATTGATCAGCCTGATCTAATTGTCAAGGTCCATTAGCATCTAAGGGCTGAGTGGGGAATTTGAGCTCGATTACCACTCAGCACAAACACTTAAGACTACCCTCTACCCTAATAAATGCTAATTAAAGGTCTACGATATTACTTTAACTTTTGGCTTTATGTTTGCATAACGGAGTAAACCATAGGAATAAATTTCCGCACATTACAGCACAATGGTAAAATTCCGAATGAAGCCACCACTGCGGTATTTCCATACGCCCTTATTGATTTCCGGTCAAACAAATGCGGTATAAAACTGCAATCATAAAGCCTTAATGCCGATAAAATGGCGTGCTGGCTTCCAAACTAAAATATTTGGCTAAGCCGCAGCTCCACTGAAAATTGTCTAAACTATGTACCAGATGATCTGTGATTTCCAGAACTTTCAATTTTATTACGACCAATTTTATCATTGATGGTTTGCATGACGGTGCATAATATATGTAGGTCCTTTTTTGTAGACTTTTGTTGACTCTGTAGCCATTGAATAATTTTAATTACTCTTTATTATAATAGGGCAGGCTTTATATTATAACAGGGCATTTTGGTCTCCTACTTCGCAGTTCTGAGTCTCGAATACTGGCGCATACTTCTGACTGCACAAATTTATTCGCATTTTTTATATTTAGCTATACATGATGAAGGCCTGTTTTTGGAACATTTTTAAGACTGCACGTTCGTAATCCTCAAATAGGTAGGCAGAGGAGTTTAAAACATCCGCACATTTCAACCGCTACGTTTACGTCTCACTATAGAATAGAGAATAGACTTATTGACATGCATCGAGTACAACTCCAGACTCTGAACCACTAGTAGAGATTTCAAGATATAAAATTCTAATTGCACCCGGCTTGGGGATCTGTCCGCTCTGTCCGATAATCGCGCTGGAAACCACTCGACTAACGAGGCAGTCAACATACTCGTGATTAAAAGTAACTCTGAATTCGAATTAATCGAAATGTTTCGCCTCACTAATTTGACAACAAAGCACACATAAATTTACATTTCAATTTCAATGGGTCAGCTATTCGTACATTTATTTATTCATATTTGGATATATTGGAAACAAACTTATTTATTGAAATTTAGAATGTAAATATATAAATACCTATGTATAGAAAGCTTGTATTTGTTGTGGTTTTGTTTTATTAACTCAGTAGTTCACTATGTAACGTTGGCAAGAAGTGAATATAATTTAAACTCCATTGAAACAACAAATAAATTTCAACATTGTGGATCGAAAATTCAAGTTATTAAAACATAATATGGTTGTTACATTCCTTTTATGGAACAAGTTTGCACATTCTCAAGTTTCTAGAGAGGTATCAGTTTTAGGTCTGACTATTTTAATATTTGGTATATACGAGTATGTATGGACTATGTATATTATTCATCAGCGTTAAATCCAGGCGAAATCATAGTAATGGACCACGAATAATTATAATCTTACAATTCAATAATACATAAGAAAATTAATCACTCGTAATTCGAAGACCAGTCGAAATGACTAGTAATTTCAAATGAGGCCAAGAGATGAATATTTCGACCAAATATTCCTTCCACAATATACCACGTACAGGTTTTAAGAAGAAACAATTGAACTTGCCAGTAATATATTCAGAATATCACATATTATTTTATATAATAATCTGATAACATATTAGAACTGATGGTTTCCAACAATACGCAGTAGCATCATAAAACTCACAGTTAATGTCACAATTATCGTTTGCATTGATGTGATGTTTTAGTTATAAACTCGCTGTCGTGTTATATTTACGTCTTGTTACGACTTATTACGATTTGTTAATGACTTTTAATATCCTATTCTATTTTATTATTTCTTCTTAGTTTCAGAAAAAAATCTTAGCCTATAAGAGTACAAGAGTACTCATTATTAAAATAAGGGACTAATTTAATTAATTTTAGTTTTGCATACTTTTGCCTCAATCATAAAAGGAGCTTTAATTAAGTTATCATAAGTTTCTGAATTGACTTTCTCAAAATTTTATTCAAATTTCATTAATAAATCCAATCACTTGACGCTGAAGAATTATCACTACTGCCTTTGAAGATTGTGATGATAAATTTGATTTTCTAAATACCCTCTCTTGAAACCGAATCAGGAGAGAAAAACAAACTAATTAGCATACAATTATGAGACATGACAACGGAACTGACCATAATAAAATTGTATTTCAGAATGTTACAACCTACATCATTATTTCAAACAACCCAAGGGATTTTACTGTGTAATTCTCAATTGAGTCTAAATCACGTAACATTAATTCACATAGATGGCGCTACTGGCTATGATTTATGCAAGGCTATATTTTGATTTGATTTGATTGACGATTCGAATTCATGGACGCGTACGAATACAATGATATCACACTGATTGAAATGATTGATGTGGGAAATGTTGCAAATGTTTGCTAATTTTAATTGCTGTATATTAAAATATTTTGTTGTTAGTTATTTGACAGTTGTATGTAAATGAAATAAGGATATTTCAATTGAAATTTAGTGGCCCTAATTATTTTGTGATTATTTAGATCTCATTAAACTTACGAGTACATTTACATATATTATCACGCATGTTTCCTATGGGAATACGCAGAGACTAAGAATTTCTATCTGCCTTGATCTTATGATCTATCGCTTCTTCAACATTCATAAAAATAGTCACGCAGTGTGAGAATAAGATGGGGTAAGAAAAATTTTGTAAATGAGTGAATGTCTGTTAGTTCTCAAGGGATGGAAAGCACGAAGGCAATATTGACGTAGAGTGATCGCTGGTCATTAAGTGAATATAATCTGGCATTCCTTTATGAGAAGCCATCAAGATTGCGATGCACAGAGGAGTGCTGGTTCAATCATTAAAGTATCGAATACTAGATATGGTAAAAAAGAAATGATATTACGATTTGTGAGCATAGAGAAACGAGTTTAATATGATTGGATAGCTGATGAAATTAATATCGACTTTCACTTGCATTGAAATTCAATTTCTCAAAAGAATATTGTTTATCTCTAATATCATTGGGAATACTATTTCTATACTAGTTTAGATATAAATATAATTTAAATAATAATTTTTGGGTACGCTGTTATTGTCATATTCCAATTGAGTTGGGGCTTTGAATATGCCCACGTGTTTAAGTTGACGACATATTTCAAGGTTTTTCTTTTAAATTGTAAACTATTTCTAGATCAGTATTCATTCTTTGACTTTTCTTTTACTATCCAAATTTCATTAGAAAAAATTCCATATTTAATTTTTTTCTATTTATCCCAGAAGAAATTTACTACAGTTCTCAATGTGTTATGAGATGATTGCTCTGCTTCGAGTCATTTGGGTAACACCGTGCTAGGTTAATAAGAAATTAATTAACTTGAATTTGAACTAAGGTAGTTTAATTACCTAACAATTTACGAAAGTATGATGATTAGAGACGAGTCATAGCAACAAATAAAATACGAGTACCCAAAGTCTATCCCAGTTACAGATCACAAACATTTGATAAAGTCATGACAGATGGTATGTAGCAAAATGTTTGTATTTTTGGCTAAATAACAGTTATATGCATGGAATAAGAAGGAAGGCGACACTGTTTCTTAGAGTTATCTCAGAAAATTCCCATTAGGTAGCAAAAAGGTATGGTAGCTTCCCACTATGAATGATGTGAACCAAGGCCAGTAGAATTTTATTAACATTGAAATCGCCTTTGAAAAATGTGTGAAGATTAAAATGCGTAGGTAAAGAACCTTTAATATTATTTTACGTTTGATTTACTACTGAACTTCCTCCTATGTAGGTACTAAAGTCCTCATAGTATGAAAATAACTCAATAAGAAATAAGTATGTCACAAAGTCTGGAATCCTATTTACGTTTGATTCGATCTCGTCTCGTTTCCAAAACAAACATACTAACATAATATATAATCCCCAACGGGAATTAATTTACTTTCCCGTTCTTTCCAATAATGATATTACATTTTCTTGAGGAATATTAGGAATAAGTCAAACCATATAACATTTCATCCAATGTCATTTGCGTGTTATATATATATATATATAATATTCTGCGCTTAGACTTCGCTTGATACCAATGTTTGCATTATTATTTTCAATATATGTATAAAAATAGAGGATCTGTTTGTAATGTCAAATAATAGCTTTTTAGTGAGTGTATGTGAAAATTTATACGGTGCTTGTAACAAAAACATAATTTTTGAAATATTTCTCTGTCTATTTGTTTATTTCGCGTAATCTCCGAAACGGCTGTATCTATTTCGACGGTACTTTCACTGGCATATGACTAATCTTAAGACTCCTATAAATTGAAGCTATCTGTATATATATTGTTATAAAAAAGTTTTAGGCTGCCTAAAAAATAAAATATAAAGCCATAACCAAAATGGAACATTTATTTCAGTGATTTTTTTTAATTCAATACCATAAGGCTTAGTAACTACTAGCAGTGATAGCCTAGTGATTAAGAATTCAGCCCCTCACTCCGAGGGTCCCGAGTTCAAACACATGGCGCGCACCTCTTTACAAAAGTGCGTTTTAAATTTAAATATCACTTGCTAACGGTGAAGGAAAACATCGTGAG
>DWMG01004863.1:0-10606 GCA_018244855.1 Elbella merops | reverse complement strand
TAACATCAAATTTTTGTATAATAAAACCTTTTATATTCAGTTTCTGAGTTGAAACAATTTGCATTAAAACACTCCAAATGCTCTAAGTTTATTATATTGTGGCTGACACAAACAAACGGAATACACTGGAATCCAAGATGCTTTTAGCTAATTACAACAATTGTTGCAATACAATATACAATACGCATATATATGCGTATATTTAGGTTTGTGAATATATTACGTATGTGTACGTAGAGTGATGAATGTGGAAAAAGCAAAGCACGCTTTTATGGGTAGAGTTATTTGGCACCCCATAAGGGACCTGACACGATTATATTATAATAATAGTACATTGTGTAATAAAGGAGTGTAACGGGTTCGAACCACCATCTCAGGAGCCCAAATCAACCTCACCTGCACGTGCCGCACCCTGTTATAACAGACGAGGCTCTGGCGACCGGCTAAGTGCGGTATAGCGCAGCCTCAATAGACACGGCTAAAGTGCTCTGGCCGCCGACGGGCAGCAGCGTCGGTCGCGGTGGTGCGAAAAGCTGTGCCCTGCGATCTCCAACCCGCATACCCAGTGTGGAGATTACTGGCATAAACCCCTTTTCGGGGAGGCCTATGTCCAGCAAAGGACTGAGATGGGCTGATGATGATGATGACATGTAATAAATATCATCGACCGTATTATCATTCTATTATTGGATACGAGTCCCCTAATGTATAACATTAACGAAATCAAATGTGAAAGATTTAGGTTAAAACTCCACATTAATACATCATATTCACATTAAACATAACGAGCTCGCCTGCTATTTGCTATTAAATATTCATTACATCATATTTTGAAATAGGAAAACAGATACAAAGCCTCATAGCAAACTGTTACTCACCCATAACGTACAACGTGTATATACATACGAGTATGTATGTATGTATGAACATATGTACATGTAGGTCAAAGTATATTTTCAAAGTAAATATTTATCAAAATAAAAAAAACATGCAGCTCTAATTTATTTAATGAGACACTCGATAAATAAATACGGAAAAAGAGAGACGAGCACAACGCTTCGTCTGTTTGTTCTAGAAAGTGAGTTTTCACTTAAAATGCTCTCCTTGTCTTCTCATTTGCTGGGAATTGGCAATAAATCGATACGTGGGCTCTATTTCAATTTATATTCGAATTTATTTAAGGGCCTTCAACGTAACTAAATGTTTAACGTCTTGATGTCGTTTTTGTGAACATTGGGATGATATTACATCGTCTGATTTTCCAATTGCAATTATGTAAAAGGAAATCATTGTAAAACGATAAAGGTTTGATGATGTTGATGAGTATGAGTGTAGTTAGTAACATTTAAGTCCCAATTGAGGCTAGTCAGAAACGTGATGTACTACCATACACTGAGATAGTCACTGTTACTCGTAAATATATATTTGGATACCAACTCCAGAGCTACAGAAAAATTGTTATAGTAGCAATTGCTTCACGGGAGAAATAGATGTATCGATAGCACTGTCTTACCCTTCCCTTACCTTCAGTTAACTACCCTACCCTTACCTTCACCCTTACCTTACCCGGGTGCGGCAATAGAGAACAGGTTTATTCATTCATTATCCTGCCTTGTTCCCAACTGATTTGGGATCGGCGCCAATTGCATATAAATTTCCCAGTATTCTTTCAACCGGTCGCTTTTCTGAAATGAAGCTTATTAAGATATCTTTTTATGGGACCAATATGCTGCCAGAGTTTTATATGTAATTGCCACCATGTCATTTAAGAACAATCTTGTAGTTCTGTATATTCTACTATTTCTCTTGGTTTTTTCTTTTTGTTTAAATCTTCATAATTTTGTACACAAATTCATTACATAAAAATATATTTTTTTCAATATTTCTTCTCACTGATATTGTAAAAAATACAAAGTTCATTATTATTAATCAGTAATTTGTTAGAAAATGTCATCCTTTATTCTGTATCATCATCAGCCTGGCTCAGTCCACTAATACATATGCATTTTTAAGGGAAGTTTGTGTCCGTAATCGCAATAATATATATGTTCAGTGCAGTTTTCTTTAACTGATAGTTGAGAGTTGCCAAAACGCCGTACGTTACGGTTTCTTTAATAAAAGATTAATTAATATTCCCATTTTTTGGCACGCGGGTGCAGAGAACACAAGCTAAAAAGGCTCGCCCAACGCTTTTAGATTACCAAAGTTCATGATAAAGTGAGTACAAACAAAAGGAACGTGATGGCAGCTAAAAGTAAATTAGGAAGCGCATTTGTGAGCGAACATTTTTCCGGTGGTTGCATAAAGTTATTATAGCCACTACATACGAGTACTACGACTACAGCACACTAAGGGG
Organism: Elbella merops; assembly: GCA_018244855.1. Taxonomy (NCBI): domain Eukaryota; kingdom Metazoa; phylum Arthropoda; class Insecta; order Lepidoptera; family Hesperiidae; genus Elbella; species Elbella merops. Next base: position 8,250 of record DWMG01004863.1, on the reverse strand, counting down.
GAACATTTAACTATGGAGATGAAAGTTAATTTGCTTGTAGGTTTACCTAACTTATTATTACCAACTTATTACGAAACTTATTATTATCGCGACGCCATGTCCCTACGGAGTATACAGAGAGCGTCAAGTACCAAATATATGTACATCCTTACAAATCTAACGTGCCTCTTTTACATATATTTGTGTTGTGATTTTTAATTTAGTAATAATAAGCAGAAATATAGTTCTTTTTTTAAATATTTTGGTTTGAAAGAAATCAAATAAGTTAGATTTTTTAATATCTTTAGTTTTTTGGACAGAAACTAAACTATTTTACAACTTATTTGATAATTACATAAAGATATTTATTTTTAATTAGCAATTATTAAAAATAATAATTACATATTAAAGCATCATAATATATTCGTTATTGCCAACGAAATCCGCAATGAATGTAATCCAATTCAAGTCAATATTTAAACGAAAACGGTAAGTACCTCCAGCAGTCAGCTAAATTAATATTCAAACCAAAATCAAAGGACCATAAAAAAACGTACCTACTCCGAGTCCCAAAAAATCTCATCATAATTTTCGCTTTCTATGCAATAAATCCCTCATAGAAGGTGAGTATTAAATGCTCGTTAGCGGAGCCAAAGTAAATCTTCAAAAATGGTCTTACTTTCGACGCGAGAGCGGATATAATGTAGAAAGAGTTTAGGAAATTGAAAATTGTGCCGCGGAATATAACCCCATTACCGAGGAAATGAGCTACGTGAGTATGTTGTAGAATTTCTCGACGCACTCCACTCTTTTATAGATACGTTTGAAACATACCGACGTTTGATGCGGCAAGTGAAAAATCTCTCTCGCGTACGCCCAAGTTTTGTGTGAAATATTTATGATGATGCACGCACAGCGGCTGTGTAGTGAGCTTGTTCTTGTTGGTTCACGTTAGATTGCCTTCACGGGGTCGCTTTATGTAGAGAAGTAATACCATAAGTATATAAGCAAATAGCTGTTTACTGCAACATTTAATAAAGTATGTTGAGATTATTTTTGACCCTATTTCAGTATTTAGTTTTAAATTTGCAATTCTCCTTCATTTTTAAAATTAGGTTTATTTATTCTGACTTCGTTTTGAAATGTCTTTCTTTGACTTTTATAGACAGATATGCAGAGGGATCAAAGCAATTATTATGGCTCTTGTACGAGTCTGTTTGTACGAGTAATGTTTAAAAATAATATTTTGACTATTCTTCTCAATTGAAAAATAATTTCAGAACATTTACAAATCACACACTTGTTCAATGCCGAGTTACAGTACCTACAATTATAATTTTTGTTACTACATAGGTACATGAGTAAAACTTAAAATAAATTTTTCCTTCATCATTATCAGCATATTATATATTCATTTCCGGATATAAGTGTTCTTTAAATTGAGCAGGGTTAAGGAATATGGGTAAAACAGTTACAACATTTATTAGTTGAAAAATGTTGCGGCATAGCAGGCTTTAATATTTCATATTTTAAGCGGTTATTAGAGGTTTGTTGTTAATGATGATGATAACTATGACGATGATGATATGATGACGATTTTGTACCCAATTAATTAAAATATCTCATTTCTAAACTATGTTATTATACTGACGTCAGTAACATTGTATTTGCAAAGTTCGCGCTTTGTTATGCCTGTTTTTGGCCTGCAATAAAGAGTAAATAAATAAATAAAGTAATAGACAAGAAGAACTAATAAAAACAAACCAGAATACCTTCAGTCGTAAATTCAGTTCGAACTTAAACCATGTTCGTAGTTTGTAACAGAGTAGTACGAGATGTATATTTTGTTCCACAAAATTATTTGTAGTGAAAATAAAGTTGCAAGAAAGAACCATATTGAATTAAATAAAATGAACAAAGACGTAATACACGTACACGGACATGACTAAGTTAAAGTTGCATTTATAAATGCGTCATTCACAAAAAAAATATAACGTTTAGTGATATTTAATTACATAACTTTGTAAACGTAAAAAGATTCTATTTATTTTTTATTTTTTAATTAACAAAATGGTTGAATCAAATATTTTATTGTGCCAATTGACAATGATATTTTATCATATGAACATATTATATTCTTTGTTCACGTCGCAAATATTTTTTTTAAAATGCAATAACTTTCTAATTATTGAAAAATTTTAATCTTTTCATCGGGAAACTAAAAATATTGAAACAAATGAGATTTTTAACAATATTACTATTGTCCGCCTCAAGTAATAGATTATAAGGTATTGTGTCAAAGGTTTTTTTTATTTCATATTGATCTCCACGTGTAGCATTGACAATTAGTGTTTAAAAGAGACTCTTTTCTGGACGCGGCTCAATTTTAATGAAGAAATCCAAAAGCTCATTTGCGATTCGTGAGCCTGAGTCGAGTTTTTAAAGTATAATGTCACCTTTTCAGTGCTCATTGAAGCTTCTCCGTCAATGGGATGAAGATTTAACATTTCGCTCAAGTCGGTTCCGGTCAAATCTCCATCTTGCAATTCGAGCAACTCTTGAATGTCACTTGATTGTATCTGTTCAGAGTCATCGCGCCCTATTAAGTTCGCAACTTGAACGATGTCTGGTGAACTTTTGAATTTGCATGGATTCTTTCAGATTCATTAAATACTTTAATCCGTACTTATTTGTATGTAAGTTACTTGCAATTGATACACTAGTACATAGTGTGTACATAGTATTCCAAGAATTCAATAAGCGTGGCTACTTTTTGATTCACAAGTAAAGACGATTCCATGCTACGTATGACTGCAGAATAGATGCATTTGATAATAACATATTTTATTATTATTAGTGAAGTGTTATTACATCACCATCAATATTAATACATTTCAATCTGAGTGGGAGTTTTCCATCTTTCCAAATCTATATAATTTTTCGTGCTTACTTCTATATCGCATTATCTATTTGACAAATGCCACCTTTATCATCGTCACCTTTTCTAATTCATTTTATCTTGTAACTTAATCTGGTGTTTCTGTTCTAACCTTTCTGCTTATTTACTCAGCTGTAATGACATCCAAGTTACGCTATCCTTATGTACTAACATCGTGTTAATATATAAGGATATCAGACCTTGATAAGAAATCAGTGGCTGGATTGCTGTGTTCAAGGATCGTTTCGTTTAAGAGATCTTTACGTGTTGAGGTACTGATCCGACCGCCTCCGACAGTTTCTTTCTCGTAGTCTCTTCCACTTCGCATGTCACATCAGCTATTCCAGTGTCATGCTTTCTACGAGCTATACGACCAAAGTACCAAATGAGTGACTCGCACAGACAAACTATGGAACTACGCTGGGACTGTTCGAGAAACGTTGTACAACAATCTTGGAAAATTAAATATGGCTTCATTTTAGGCACTGCCTCAATCCTTACATCACGATATGTGATATATTAATTAATTTTACAAAGATTCATAGTCCACGACGAGATGACATAATTAAGTCCCGTGCGGCATGACATCTTAATTAAAGACGATAATTACACCTAAGCGACGCTTAATACAGATGTACTTGGAGATAATTAATAACTGATATTACCCTATCAACGCCTTTGAGGCGGGCGAAGCTGCTATTACTGTATGGGATGGAAATATGGAACCATAAAAATCAAAATAAATCCTAAACGTAGCACTTGTGCATATATCTGTTCCTTTAAATCCAATACATAACTATAATAAAATGTATGGCAATAGGCTCACTATATTCCATGGGACGAAAAGGTAACTGGCGAAACATGGGAGTGTACTACACTCCTCCGCATACCGGGGATTACAGGCGTAATGTTACGTTTTTTATAATTAAATATGTACCGTTAAATATGTACTCGTATGTCTTGTTATCTATCAAAAATATATTGTATGTTAAATATGGTATGTCTTGTTATATATGTATGACACATAAATTTTGTCCATTCCTCCGAAAGATATACTTAAATCCTAAATTTTGGTAAATATTCACGATGGTCAATAATAAACGTATAATATATAAACAACACAAGCAACGAATATAATTAACGGCGTACAAATTGATTTAATTGCAAAAAACTTCTGATCAACCTGTGAAGGTAGTGTTCGAAACAAGTGTAATTAAAAATAACTCATTTGTAAAAAACGCGCTTGCCGTTACCTTAATTGGCCTAATTAACTCAAAGCAAAGCTTCTTTTATAATGTTTGTGAGTAAAGAAGTGTAAGAACACTATAATTAAAAGTATAAACTGTGAGTTGTACCGTTCATAAAGATATAACTTTTATTTACGACTCGTTGTGAAATATTGTAAGCGTTTCGATGGTGCTGTAACAGATCGCCCTAATGAGAAAAGTTGGATAGACTCCGTGAGTCTGAGAAACAATGCCAACAGCCAACAATTTCCTGACACTGGACAATCAATTCAAAAGCTTTTCGCAGCTCGCGCCAAACTTCGTGAACATTACTTTTAACACGTTTTTATACGGGAAAAATTGATTGACGTCATTCTTTTGGAAGTTACTTCGAAGTTTTCGTAAATTTCCTTACTTCAAGAAGAAAAATGTTTTCTTCGGTTATATTATGTATGAAAATGAATTTGCACTGAAAGGATGTGAGCGTAAAAAGAAGAAAAGAAAATCTGAGCACTGCTTCAGACGCTGACATCGGAAGTTAGCTGTTCGTATGTCTCCGCGCTTAATGTATTGTGTTCTGTTAACAGTGATTATCATATGGGTTTTACATATCCATACCTGAAGTTTAATAAAATGAAAAATTTGGGATTTTTTACACGACGTTTAATTAAAAGAAATCGTTTAATAAGCAATTAAATTCATTGATTTTCGAAATACTTGGTAAATAATGCCTTATTATGTTTTTTGATGTTGTAAGATGAATTTCACACAGGACCAATATTTCTGTAATAAGAAAAAGTCTTAGATATGTCTGGGTCTATGTAAATGTTTATTCATATATATGTTTATAATATATTCGATTACCATAATAAGTTCTGATCCTTTGAATTTTAATATCAGCAAAAATAGTAGATTTTATCTAAGCGGTGATTGTGTGTGAGCATAAGATAAGTTGGGTTTTAAGTGTGTGAGTTATCGTCTTTTGGGGTGTCTGTATGTGTAATAATGTTATAATGAATAACCTAGGACCTGGTATATGATCTCCATTAGTACGTACAGTATCATATTTATGGATTCGCGGTCAGCTACCTGGCTTAGGGCCCTAAATATATAAATATGTGTAGCTAGTCTAGTCACTTGGGTTACCATTATGCGGCTTGAAACTTAGTGTTTGATCAATAATTTACCCCAGGTATTATAATATTTGCGTACGATAGCCCAATTATATTATATAATTATAACATTATGTCAGGTGAAAGGGGAAACAGAGAGAACCGAGTGCGTAATACTTCCATCGTTTTAGATTTTACGTCCTTGTTGTACGCTTTTCAACTGTTATTCTTTTCATACACGATTTTTAAATGCTAAGGTCATTGCGTTCGTTGTAAGACGGTTTCAAGGTAACGCACATTGAACATAGGCTATTCATTTTATTAGTATTGTACATTATTGTACTCGTATACTACTATATACACTAAGAGGACGAAGATTGGGATTATTGTAAGAGGGCGGAATATATTCCATTGTGTTCTCAACGTTACAATTAATGGACTTGGCCAATTGTACAGCGTCCAGATCTGGATTAAAATAATTGTAGTAGACATATGGGGATTTATGTAGGGAGCATTTTTAACGAATAGGGAATAATTATAATGGAAGGTATTTTATTATTACTACTAAAACCTAAACCTTAGACATATGTTACTTAATATTTCAGTCGTAACATGATCTAAGAGGCGAAGGGTAGAGTTCTAAATGTTCATTAAACATGCAACATGTTTTGTTAAATGATCGGTGTTATGTGATGGTGTAGATGTAGAGAAATGAAATTGTGTGTAATGGTGTATTGTGTGTAATAGTGTAATGTGTGTGTAGATAGTTGTGTGAGGATTGCGGTTTATTTGCGGTGTTCTCGTGTGTATGTTTTTGTATGTCTATACACATTGATTGGAAATTTCTGTAGGTAATTGATTTTTAAACTATAAATACTTTACAATATATATTAATTGACGTAAATGAAGCACGGCATGTGTTTAAGAATATATATACATAGGTATATGGCACTTTGTGATATCGGCCTATTCTGAATGTGATCTGACGTGAAGATAAAAAATAGATGTAAAAAACGTGCGGACATAATGTATAATGGTATTATTACCACTCAATTTTGATGCTGTGATATTGACGATACTTTAATAATTTTGATGTTAATATGGTATATATAAAAAGTTAATTGGTAATAATACAAGTCAAAATAAAGCTCTGAAAAGCTCAGATTCTGGTGCGATGCTTTCGATCGTTTAAACGTCTTTTTTGTTTGAGGTCCAACAAACGACTACATTTTTACTTTTGACATTTTCGTGTGAAGGTGGAGCGCGGTCTATGTTTCTCTCTCAAGCTTATTGGTTTCTTTTGTTATATTTATTGTATATGTAACACATGGCGCACACAAACAATGTTCCTTAGATTGATGTGGCCCGAAGCAGACTTTAATCTGTCAGGCTGATAATACTACATTTATATAATACAAGTATAAGTAGTACTATCCTAATACTATAATTAAGGACGTAATAATGGTAAGTAATACGTAACGTAACATCACGCCTATAATCCCCGAATCGGTAGGCGGAGGAGTGTAGTACACTTCCACGTTTCACCAGTTACATTTACGTCCCATGGATTAGGTGGTGAGTCTATTACCATACAGCGGGTACAGATCCAGACTCCGAGTCACTACTAGAAATTCTAAATTAGAAAATGGTTAGTAATACAACTAATGCATCACTAACCAGTTCTTGTTTATAGGATAAATGTAAATCTGAGCAAAAGTAAATAAACTCTTAGAATTAAAAATATATGTATGTATAAAACTCTTTAACAATACTGTATCAATCGATTTAACTATTTTACTTAAATAAATAAATTTTATCACGTGGATACGACGATAACAATAATTATTTAGTTACTCATAAGTATATTTACGTGTTTACATGGAGTTATATTGTAACGCATTTTTCGTGTGTACCCAGTGGCCGTGGAGGCCGTATCCGTCTGTTTGCAGACTGTAACTGAACGGCGAGCGGCTTTGTGCCCGTAATTACATTATTGCCCGCGCCGCACCTGTCATCTTCAAACACTGCTCACGAATTGCCTCGTCTCTCCGCTCGCAAATTTCTCAAGCGAAAAAAAAAAAATAAGCTTTTAATAGAAAACCGTATTAGACGAAACAATGTTTTATTCCTTTCTTGTTGTTGTACTGCTAAGTTTTGTAAGTGGCTTTCGTAACATTTTGTTATTGTACAGGGAGAATAGTAAAATATATATATTTGTAGGCATTTAAGCAATGTTAGGTTTTTGTTATAGTTAAGTTTAATTCACACGTTTTCAAACTTATGTCGTCTACTGCCCACTTTGAGAACCAATTATTTTTAGCGCTCACCGAAATTGACTGAATTGACACTTTATTTGAACTTACCTAATGTTAAATATGAATGTTATACTTTTTCAGAGCTAAAACTTACCTACATACTTAGTAATATTATGATCCTTTACCGCCCCCCTGAAAACCTCCAGTTACTGTCAACTTTGAGACGTAATTTTTCACTTTGTGAAACATTGATCTAGCATGATATACTAAGTGTTGATAAACGTTGAAAGTTATAATGTTTGTGCTTAAAACTGTATTTATAACTTCACATTTCCTTACAGTATCACCGATAAGGGTTGGAGCTGACGTAATAATTTTACATATGAACAATGGTAAAAAATATAGGCTCTATTCAATTACTATAGCTAAGCCTAAAATAAAAACATTCATTGTATTTTTTTTCAGAACTACGAGAAATTTTCCTACAGCTAAAACCATTATGTCTTGTGATAAATTATCCACATCAACTTTATTCAAAATCCGTGTAGTTAAAATTGTCATATAACGTTCTGGTTGTTCCCTTTAACCCTACTCTGCCCCCGTAACCTTGTTCTGGTTTTCGTGTTTTGCGGTGATTTAAAAGCAATTCCCGCAGAAAAGTCACCTGTTTTTGGGAATTATGTTAAGATTAGTCTATTTGCTTTGAGCGATGTGCAAAATGACAAATAGAGAAATAGGGA
>DWMG01004862.1:0-10606 GCA_018244855.1 Elbella merops | reverse complement strand
AACCCTCTCAATATGAGAGGAGACCCATATTCCAACAGTGGAATTATAATGGGTCGATTATTATTATTATTTATTATATTTATAACAAGAAGGTTGGACAATGTTTGAAGACAGAAATTGTAATAGAATAATGCTATTCATAAGAAAAAAACGCAGAGGTCACAATTAACCTTCTAGATATCGTGTGTATTTTGAATGGAGTGTTTTGCCTTCATAATATCCTCGTAGAGGTGAAGAACTACTCCCCAGTAGCGTGATGACTTTAGACGCTAGTTCAAGCACTTCTTTTTCGCTTGGGGTCTTATAAAGTCCGGTTGCGACCGCTTATGACCTAGAAAACTTCCGTGAAGTTCAGTTGAAGCCTGGTTGCATGTTTTATTTATACTTGATTACTTCGGAAATTATATTCACTATCATTATTAGCCAATTCGCATTAACTACTGAACATAGACCTCTCCAATCGCATGGAAACTTAGCTCGACTTTCAACTCTTCGTATCCAACAACGTGGTGTATTTATTCTGGTCCATTTATAAAAATACCGAAATAGATCTTTCTAAAACACAAAACAATAAAGAACTATGGAATCGGGGTTGGAAAGGTTTATTTGGAAAACCAAAAGTTTCGTTTGTACTAAAATTAGCTAAATGGTTAGAGAACAGTTAATTGCAAAACATCTGATAAAAAGCCGAATACCTACTCCGCCCATAGCAAAAAAATTGAAGGAAAATGCGATTATGCGGCTTTGTCGGAATATAGAGAATATGGAATTCTTGGATTTCTTGAGAAGTTTAGGTGTCCATACAAACATAATTTTCAATATTATTTTTTTGACATCGATACAAAACTTTATTATTTTATGCATATTCCATTATGAATGACATGGTCATTATAATTATTGTCTTTTATGTCATAAAATGATTAGCTGCCTACTTCAACTTCTCATCATTACCTGGGTTGACTGGTAGAAAATGCCAGTTGTCATTAAGTGCGCCCTTTGTTACCAATAAATATTTTTTATATTCACTTTTTTTTTACATTCACGAATTATCGATTTACTTTGTTGGCTTGGAATCGATTTAATAAACTTGTCTTGTTTATTAAATCGATTATTAAATTGTCTTCTAGGGATACTCTTTAACGGCATTTTGGCAATTAACGGCTGCATTGCTTTGCGCTCATTTGGAGAACGTAAGATCCATAGAAAATGTTGGATGTAGGAGACGAATTAATTCGTAATGCATCTATGGTTGATTTATATGTCGTACTCGTAATCAAATCCTGTGCTAATAAAAATTTTATTTTGCGGGTAGTTTGAGCTGCTCTTGTTAGCAATAGACTACAGTCTATAGAAGACTACAGCTACAGACTATAGAATTTTTGCAACTTACAGATGTGCCTACCAATCAAACTTTAAAAAAAATTATTGCAGTGTCACGACTGTATTATTAATATCAAAGGTTACCAATTAATAGACTTGTACAGTAGCTTGCACCCAATCTACATTCCAGGACGCATGTCTAGATAAATGTTTGGTCAGCAATCCGACTACAGACTATAAATCTTGCAGACATTAACTGCAACCACTTAATTAGATAGATCCGGATTGTGGGGTGCTATAATTTGCCATAGACTAAGACGTTGCAGAACAGCGTGTTGTTTGATTTGTCGGCAATTGTTTTAGTGTACCCAGTAGTTTAATTACTTTGAAATGCTATTAATAACTGCGTGTTAAAAAGTAATAAATAAGTATCCATGGTAAGTGTTCTTATTGAAATCTCATCATCCTGTTTACGTCCACTGATGAGCATAGGCTTTCCATGATGGGCTTTTGCCCATAATCCCCATGCTAGGCATACTAGTTTAGAATTACAGAGCTCGGCTTCAAAAATTATTACATGTTATAAGTTTGAACTTTGTTTTAATATGGACCAGCAACGAATGTGTCCCTACAGAGTCCACTCATTTTGGTATCGAGTAAACTTGACGTTACGTCTAATGGTATATATTATTGCATATGAGGATATCGCTGGAGATAGTTAATATTGGCAATTGATCAACTCATTCAGTGTGGCCTTGCACATCTGTAAGTACCTACTTACAATCACAATTGAGATATTCCTTACAAATAACGTCACTAATTAATATTAAAATATAAATTAATATTAAAAAGCTTGATTTTTATTATGTTCATCTTTATCCATTTTTATCTGTATATGGTTAATGACATTTTTTCATACAATCCTTTAATTGAAAGTTATCTTAAGCCCTTAATTAAAATAACTTGGTTATATTGAGATAATATATGTGATCTGAGATGATAAAAAGTGTAATGGAGAAAATTACTGACACAGAATCCGGACACAATTGGATTGACGTACTGTAAGTGGATATGCACAAATTCTGTACCAGGAGTTGAAGAGACAGTGAGGTAACCGTTTATCGTAAACCAAGACTCACTCTAGGTCAATAAACCAGAACGGTAAGAAATACCTTAAGTTGTATGAATAATATAAGGACAGAGCAAAAAACTGAAAAGGGCTATGAAAACAATACTAACTGATGTCCAATACTCACTCAATGTCATATATAAAAATTGGATAAAAATTAACAAAAACGTCTAGAATTCGTAAATTAATTTTACATGTACGTTCTATTTTAATATAAAATATTTCTTTGTAAGTCACCTAAAAACGTAATATCACGCCTCTAATCCATGAAAAATTAGGCAGAGGAGTGTAGTACTATCCCACGTTTCACCAGGTACGTTTACGTCCCACCATGGAAATGGTAGTGAGTTACTTGCGTTATTTCTAATATATGAACGAAATATATAATTCGCATATGTTGTTCATATATTAGAAGTAACGCAAGTAGCTCTAATATAATTATATTGTCATTTCCTTCTGAATTGTCTGTATTTATCAGAGTGATCTTTGCCAGAACGCTACAGCGCGGCAGCAATTCGTTTTAAGGAGTCAACAGCTGGAGATTAATTTGACGTTCTTGTTATGGTAATGAGTTCCTAATGTCCCAACATAACACACGCCGCCTTGACGACTCCATCATAAATAACATGAACAAATGTTTGCAGCGCCCTGACGTTATCACTGCAATGAATGTTTCCAGATGTATGGGGTTACGCATAAAATATTTTTCATTTCGTATCTTTATATATGAATGAACAAACCATGCTATAACTTTTATCATTTCCTTTTTGTGAATAATTTGATATTCTAGTGTAATGTTTGCCTTTTTAATATTTTTTCAATCGTAAATTATTTTAAAACATGGTTTGTCCACATAAAATAAAAATTATGACTATTGATATATGGACTGCGTAATAAATTTAAAATCACTGCGTTACAATTTTGAATACGATAGAAAAATATTATTTCAAAAGTATAGCTGACATTGCGAACAAATTGATATATTAATAATTAAATTGAGATAACAATACTCATCGAATCGTATTGTTAAAATCATATATCGTGTATTAAATAGTTTAAATTAAAACTTAAATCACAATATGGCCTCTCTCTTGGATGTATTTTATTGTTCAAATTCATTTTATTCGCCTTAATTAAACCGTAATACAGCCACTCCAAAGAAATTTCAGGTGAAATTTTCCACTGATGAAAATTTAATATTGGGTTTACCAGTTCCGCTAATTGAAATTGTTTTCGCGTTTGCAAACGAAACCGTTAGGTTTGATGAAGCGATTAATTAAACTGTAATCTGAAATTGTAACATTCGCTGTTATTTAACAATATATGTATATACCTACATACGTTCTACGTACCTACGCAACATTTCGTTTTGCACAATGTTCACTTTATTTGCTTAAACACTTCACGTTCACTTATTTCACGTTCACTTTATCTCTAGATCAGAACATTTTATATGCATAAATGTGTCAGTACTTAGAACCAGGAAGTATCCTTGTAGACAGCTTTGGTAGTGGGTAATATGATCTGCCTAATAAAAGATTACCTAAAGAAAAAGTTAGGCGATTTGATAAATGGGAAGTAATTTAACCGATTTACAAAGATCTTTTAAATCATATCTAAGGATAAACGAGTACAATATTTAGTTTTGCTACAAGGCATAATTTTTTTTTTGTCGCTCTATGGCACAGTACACATAGCACTTATAGAATATAAAGCTTTGGAAAGTAGTTAATAATAATGTTATAATTATCAACAAGTTATTTCGTGCATTATGGCCGAAACTGAACGTCATATGACGTGTATGCTTTACTATTTCTGCTACCAAACTGTAGGTAACATGAGTCATGGGGAGACACAATGTAAGAGACGTGAATATTTTATTAAGAGGTTCTCACACGGGGGAAATGCAACAGGTGCGCTGAATAGAATTGTGAAGAGGTAAGCTATACAATTAAGGTAGGATGGAATTCAATAGAAATTTATTTTTTAATACTCGCACTATATTATTGCAAAGTGAAATACTAGTACTATAATTTTGCATAGTAAAATACTCGTAGTATATTATTGCTAATATTTGTAGAGATATCTGAGCTGCATATAATGTGACTTGACTGTTTACAAGATCAATCAATACCTTTGTCACTTTGGATACATTAGCACGAGCTCGACATCCATTTTGACATCTGACTCTGTGCTCGGTGTATGGCATTAGGGTCACCACTTATCTCATGGGATGTAAACGTAACTGGTGAAACGTGGCAAAGAACATCACACGTCACATAACAACAACTTGGTAACGAACTTACCCAATCGCTAAAATAATAAATTATCGTAATGACAATTATACATATATTGTAAGTACCTATATATAGACGAATACAAAGGTCGATAGAAATCCATCAAATAAATCAACATTGTTAAGGAACAAAGTTTCTGGAACTTTTCTCGTTGTTAGATTAATGTGTTGAGTTCCTCTCATTTGCTAACAATTCTTTCAGAAGAGCGATCACGTATTGATGACTAACATTATTTGTTAGAGACATGTATGTAACTTCAGATATTTATAATGAATCAGTAATGAATATATTTTTGTGAGTCTATTGCCTAATGGACTTCGACGTGTGTGTACGTGTATGAATGTGCAAGCATATCATCTTTGTCAGCCTATTAAGGTCCACTGATGGACATAGGCTTCACCAATAGCACGCCACTGAGCTCGATCTTCGCCACCAGCCATTTTGGGTATATCGACACTCCACCTAGCTGGAGGGCATTCTACGCCACGTTTAAGGAAGTTTGCTTAAGCTTAAGAATATATACATATGTACATTTGTGTATATTAATTATACGAAAATAAACAACTGTTCAGACATGGAAAGAAGTTTTATAATGTTCGGTGTGGAATTATTATTATTTCATCTATTGAGGCTGATGTGTATATGATAGGATAGATATACGGCCCGATGTAGTAATCTCTCAAAAATCAATTTTCCACTGTTGGGCGTGGGGTTTTTCACACGAGGGACTGATATAGCTGTAATCGACTTCGCCGGGTAACAACGGCCTCAGTAGATGTCATAGAGAACTCTATCGCATACGGGTGTCCTCACAATATTTTATATTACGGTTATTTTTTATTTAAACACTGCATATTACTTCCTCCAGGTATAGTCTTTAATTAGAATTAGATCCCCAAATAGCCGCCGCTGGACGCAGAATTCCAAATCACATGACTGTCACTGCAATAGTTTGTGTACTGCGTTAACACAACCACATGTATATTAAAGCTACACAAACATATTCACTGCTTGATGGTCAAGTGGTTGCGGTGAGCTCCCCGAAAAGCATACGTCAGTTAAGCCGGTAAATATATAATCATGTGTATAAACACTAACGACATATTTAATAGTTAATTTATAAGATTATATTGCATGTATTCGATATTTTAGAACAACATCACGTTTTTAATCCCCGAAGGGGTAGGCAGAGGAGCGTAGTACCTACACTCCTACCGTTCACCAGTTACGTTTACGTCTTATGGAACAGGTGATGAGTCTATTGTCATACACCGGGCGTGGATCCAGGCTCCGTATCACCAATAGAAATACTAAATTAGAAAAATCTAACAGTACCCGACCCGGGATTTGAAGTAGACCAACGAGGTAGATATTTTATTTCAATTATCTATGTGTGCAATAAATTATTATGTGTTGAACTGTAGAAAATTAAAAATGACAAGCTGTTATTTATAAAAATAAAAAGGGAATTTATTATCTAAAACGTGAAAGACTCAAAGTCAACAATAAGTCGAAAAATTCCAAACTGTAACAAGATATATTACCGGGGCGCAAAAGTTCAAATCCATTTACAGATATAACTTTTGCGGAGTTTAACAAAACAATGATTTACAAAGTTATTAAAAAAACGAATTGCTTGATTGCGGAATATTAATTTGCTTTGAGGAGTACATCTTTTGCCTTTTTTCGCCGGCAACTTTTTATGGGCCTTCTACGAGATGGAGGAAAAAGGCGAGAGCTTCAAAAATGCCCCAATAACAATCCTATGCGAATATAGTATGAATTGTTCAGTTTTACAAAGGCTATAGTAACATTAGAAATGAACAATGGAAAGGAAAACTTTTCAGTTGGGCACAAACAAGTTTAAGATAGAGGCTCACTGAAGAATAGCGCAGCTAGTCAGAGTATACAAAGCTTATTCAGGTGTTCCCGTCATCCATACCGCAAAGCTTGAATACTAAATTCTTCAATGAGTGAATTCCTGCTTGTTATGAGGTACGGAAACGAGACGTAGACACTTACGGTGCGACTGGTCCTCTAATTTAAGGTTGCTTGGCGAACCATGGAGAGGGTTATTCTCGGTGTCTCTCTTAAGCATCGAATCCGAAAGGAGGTGAACCAACAGAAAAACTTAGTTGTCAAAATAGCCCAAAAGATTAGCAAGCTTAAGTGGCAACAGGCTTCTTATATCTGATGAAGATCCGATAACCATTGGAGTAGATGTGGTCTGGAAAGGAGATCACGTTGAAAAACACTGTAGGGCGTCCTCCAACTAGATGGACTAGCGATACACGCAAAGTGATTGCAGTGGTTGGACGCGATGAGCTGAGTATCTGGTGCAGGGGTTTGCCATTGAAGATTCTTATGTCCAAATACCCACTCATCATCTGCCTTTCTTAGTCCACTGCAAGCCTCCCCCAAAGGGGGTTTATGCCCGTAATCTCCACGCTGGCATGCGGATTGAACATCGCGGGGCACGGCTTTTCGCACCGCCGACGCTGCTGCCCGTCGATGGCCAGGATATTTAGCCGTGCCTATATGGGCTGCGCTATACCACAATTAGCCGGTCGCCAGAGCCTCGTCTGTTATAGCAGGGTGCACCACGTGCAGGTGAGGTTGGCTTAGGTTCCTGAGATGGTGGTTGGAACCCCTTACACCGCTAACACCATTATGAACTCGTATACAAATAGTATATAAAACGTTTATGACGCTTAGTGTCATTTTCGTAACGCAGAGAAAAGGTTTACACTTGTTTCAGCATATGAAAATAAATAACAAATTAATGTATTTGGATGTTCATAAATAATTTGTTTGTAAACAGGAAATTATACGTGACCTATAACATATGGGGGCGCACGGCTGTGCCATCAGTCTCCGCGCGCGCTGTCGCTTGTCTGGTGCAGATCGGTAAGATCAACAACAAACAGTATTCATGTCTAAAGCTGGGGTTTCCAAACATATGTATATAAGTTTGGGCTTAAGCTTATACTACAAATGTAAGAGGAAACAATAACGTAAAAGGAAGCAAACTGTGCCTCTTACCCGTCCTCGTACAATTACTTGTTGAAAAGCAAACAGAAGCAAAACAAACGTGAATTATGCCTCGGAGCGCTCCCGGCTAGCCTCGCGGCGCGACCTCGTGTTGACACACGTGCGGGCCGTCCGACTAGAGCATAGGTGGCGTCTACACTCATGGTTCATTACACTTAGTGCAGATTAACAAGCCTTTGGCCGCAGAGCCCATCGATGACGGTAATAACGCAAAACCAATAGTAGAACGTGATATGAACTTTACCAAGAAAGCATTAAATGAGTGAAACGTTTACGATACAACTTAGTAACTAGTAGTAATAATAACTCGTAATCTCAGTAACAACACAAGTAACACGTTACAAAAAGCGAGTAGTGCCCGGATTGAGCGGCGACGACTGTGATAACTCAATTTGTCTTATTTCGTTGAGAGCGCGCGTACCAGTAAAAATACTACACGGACGAGTCATATATCTATCTCTACACGCGAGCACTGCCACAGCACCAGATAGTATAATTGTGTTCACTAGATTTATGGGCAATACAAAAATCCGGTCTGCTCTTCCAGAATTACTCTCACCCACATATTTTTGCAAAAAATACTCCGGTAACCTTCAACGAACGCTCAGATAGTTTCATGTAGAGTTAATATGATTTTCACAAACTAATGACATTAGCGCTGAACGCGAGGAAAACAAATATAATGTCCGAGCGAACGCGATCTGGGAACCTCGCATCGGTTTCATTGACTTACGAATATCACCCGCATTTTAATGGTTTTCACTAATTGAATTTGTAATAATTATTTTCTCGAATAATTTTATATAAAACGTTTGTAAATAATATAAACAATTGTTAGGGCTACCTAGTTTATAAATCAACTCCAGGACGATTTGTTTTCTGTCCCCGTGTTTTGATCTCAGATACCTCTAAAATGTATAACCAATAAAACGCGAATTGAATGCCCACCTTTGTACGACTTTCACAAAGCTAATGTAAACAATTATTTGATGAATCTCGATGACGCAGAACATATATGAACAAATGAAGAACCTGAAAATATTCTGTGGTACAAGGAAAAGGCACACTTTGTACACGTTTAGTAACCCGACGATAATGTACGTCCAAATGGTATTGTTTACCAAGAGAATAGGCGACAATAGTAGCGAATTCGTTTATTAAATTCGCCACAGAAATAACATCGGATAAACATAGCACAAACACGTATAGAGTTTGTTAAAAAGAAAATTTATAAATACTTATACGTGCGCTTGCACAGAATACAGATATTCATAAATCACAATGAGGTCTTAAAATAAACGAAGTTAATGTAAATGCGTCGTTTACTCCAACCGTAAATATAAATGTAGGTATTGTTTAATACGAGTTCGGATATAGACGTGGAACTGCACATAAAATTTAAATATCTGGCGATACATGGAATATGGTAAAATTATATTAAACTACAACATTTACGAAGTACATACATTTAATTAATTTATGCTTAGAACATTTCTTTCATAGTTATATAATACGACATTTTAATAATCCTTGCACGTAACAAGAATGGAGTTTGTTATTAGGAGTAAAGTTATCATTTAGATTTAATTTAATTTCCGCGACAGAAAGGTCGCCGCTGTATTACTTTAGATTAGTATTTATAGCCGGCAAACTAACTCTTCCACTGCCACTGAAATAGAAAAAGTCAATTTGTTTGGCACTTACGTGCACACGTGCTCACAATGAAATGAAATGGAACGAGATCACTCTATGTTACATTCATGCTCATGTTACGCTCGGCACCATACGTGCTGGTGGTACGAAATATTAGTACCATGGATTCATTTACATTAAAGGAAAAAAATACTGGTACTCCTTTTTGAAGTCTGAGGAAAAAGAATCCTTTAAAAGATATACCGTTGCCCTAGGAGATATAACGAATTATTTGATACTTTTACTTCACTAACCCCCCCCCCCTCTCCCCGGCGTTCCTCTGCGCTCGTAATCCTCCTACTTGCGCAGAGGAGGAAGCTCTAGGATTTCCAACGGAATGTACCGATTCCAGTTTTTATGACGATATGCGGCCACACGTATAGTTGTCGTCCCCGGGACCGCTAATTAAGCGGTTGGGCCTTTATTTATAATAGCCATAAGAATCTAGCAGCCCCTGACTTCTAAAGCCTTTTTAGTCGCTTCTTATAAAGAACAAGAGACACAGTAGCTTGTATGCTGCGCCTCAGATATAGGGATAAACGTAACTGATGGCTAATAACAGGCATGTAATAACTCGTAGACAATAATTCTACAAATTGTATTTTGTA
The DNA here is from genome assembly GCA_018244855.1 of Elbella merops. Lineage (NCBI taxonomy): Eukaryota > Metazoa > Arthropoda > Insecta > Lepidoptera > Hesperiidae > Elbella > Elbella merops. Next base: position 509 of record DWMG01004862.1, on the reverse strand, counting down.
CTCATAGTGCTGACGGAAGTTTTAATGAATGTTCATGTTATTGACTTTTAAGATGCGTCCGTGTAGAGAACGACGTGCGGGTTTTATTGGTATGTATGGTAGTGTATCCTTTATTTCGTCTTGCGCATATTTTCTCTGCCCGAGAGCGGAATTTGATTTGTCAGGACCGACTTACATTAGAAGACGAGTATTTCGAAATTGTTTATCCTGCGAACTATAATATTTAGTTGCACATACCTCCATAAAATGTTCCTTGTTCTTGCCATTAATTTTATAGCACTAACAACCAAATATCCAAAATGTTAAATTCAACAAGATCCAACATTGTCTTATGCATCTCTTCCTTCAATATAATTCTCACCGCCGCAGAGTCCTTCACTAATGCCTGTCAAGTTATTTAGCACAAAAAAATTGCTAGTCGACGCGAATTTAGTAAACAACTAACGATTGTTTAACTCGATAAAGATTCCACTTTGCGCTAGATTTCCCAGGACACCTGAACTAAAAAG
>DWMG01004861.1:0-10607 GCA_018244855.1 Elbella merops | reverse complement strand
GGTGAAACCAAATTAGAATTGAAAAAAAAAAATTGAGGCGATTGTCTTGTATCGGTGTCGAAAATTTCGAAATTCAATAAGTTCATTACAAAAGCCGGTTCAATTAAATACTATAGCTATTCTCGTGTAATAAAAAACTATATTGAAAACCAAGTTTTATTTTTAGTAGCACAAAGTTATTAGTTCCCTTCCAATTGTTTGAACAGAATATTAAAGGCGATAGACAAAGCTGTAACTATTCCAATATTTAAGGCACTAATTGATCACAAATTGAGACAAAGGTCCAATTAGAAGGTCACTAGAAAATAATTTTCACAATTAATAAAGGTAACTTATAAATAGTTTTTTTTCTGTTATATCACAAGTTTTACCAAATAAACAGTAACAGCTGCAGAAAAGTAAATTTCAATAATTACACCTACATAATCATTATCAGATTAATTATATTATTTATCAACGATTGAACATTTTATTTATTTTACGTTTTAATTTTTCAATGACGAATTATACGATTTATTAATACTTTTATTTATCAATGATTCCGATTTTATTTATTAATAATGTAATTTATTTATGGTTTTTCTTAATTAACATATAAAACTAATACAAATGAATTATATAACGTACCGTCCGCAACAGAGAGAAGGCTTATGACAAATGGGCAATAATGGTCATCTAAAACTGTCTCGATGAGTTTAATTGCCCTAAATTCACCACCACATGTATCCTAAAGGTTAATTTAAAATGATAGTCCTTTATGATCCTATCTTAACTACTACTATTGTTATGACTTTTGCTTCGAGATCCTTTTATAGAGTGGAATATACTAATACTTTTAAAAAATCTTGATTTGTCCTATAAGAATTTTATTGAGTGTATAAATAATATCGAGATTTGATCAAAATTATTAACCTGCTTCTTTTTATGGATACAGAATAAAAAATATAATTATTTCGCATGACTCATACGTTTTTCTAATCGATATATAAAGTAGTAGATAGAGACTGCTATGTTAGTCAAACAGCTGATGAACTAAATATAGTAAATATGTACATACATAAATTACTAAATACATACTTACATAGATTTTTTTGTTCCCATACATAGAATAAAGCGTCCCTACACGCTTATTTGGTACGGAAACTGAACATACAATCCAAGTTCATAGACAGGGTGATTAACTTGGTCAGCAGACTTGTCAAGTAAAATCCCTCATAACTTTAATGCGAGTCGATGCGTGTAGTCCAGGCGAGCTTGAAGTAATTAGTTTTTATGTCTGTATTAAAACTGCTATGATCTACGCATTATTTTTAATCATTTCATTACCCTTTTCGTTTTTGGTTGGTTGCTTAAGAGAATCCATAGATGGAAAAAGGATAAAATAAATATTTATCACACGCCAAATTAGGAGTTAGCGGTCTTTACTCGTCTTGAAGAACATTAAGAAAAATTCCAAAATATACTGGTTCCTTTCGATATTTTACATAATTACAGGTATGAATATTTGATTTAAAATCGTATATGTAATTTCGTGCAATCAAAAATTTGGGACATGATTTAGAACGCAAAACTTACAGTAGAACTGAAATCTAACTTATTGGGATATAAACACGAAATAAGCGCGATAAGTAGTCACTTATTGGTCACAATAGCTGGTAAGAATAAGGAGACAAAGAGAAAAACAAAACAAGCTCAAATAGGAGGGAGGGCGGACTCAGTCAATACCGCCAAGGTCCAACTTCAAACGCTTGATGTCTTAATAAAATGGCCCGTAATATATTTACGCGTTTCTCTCCGCAGACAGCGATCTCACCAATTTTATTGTGCTTGCGTCTCTCCTTCTCTACGTAAGCATCTTATTCATTAATTAAAAGTTAGTTACAGAGAATAACATACGTGTTTTGTATGACGTTGGGGGCTTCTTCGTATGATAAAATAATGCAAAGTGTTGCGATCGTACGGAACTAATACAGCGTAAAAACGATAGAATACAGCGTAAAAACAATAATAATAATAATCCTGTATATATAAGTATATTATACATATATGTATATACACTCGTGTAGTCACGAAATGTTTGATAGCGCCCTAAACTCCGTAACAGAGCATACTTACGCAACATCACGGCTATATTTCCTGATCGAGGTAGGCATAGGAATTTAGTACCTACTGTCAATTTACGCCAATTGTGTTATCCATTAAGCCAAAATAAAACCAGACATATGTATGTACGTCGTCATACGATGTATTCAAATTACATACAATTCGAAAATAACATACAATTCCGAAATGAAATAAATCTAACGAACTCACAATAGCCGAAAAAAAATTAGAAGATTGTCAATGTAAAGAAAATATAAGACGATTTTCCCGCTCTCGTACACGAGTATATGATTTTTGTATTCCTTTATACGCTTTCGTATATCCCAATGCGTAACATTTGTAGTGTTCTTACACAGATTTATTACAGTGTTCATGAAATTCACTTGTAACCTAATTTATTCCCTAAATCGTTATTGACCACAACGTAAATATGGTAAATAATTGCTAATTTTGTGTTCTGGCAAACGAAAACGCGTGATTTCATATCATGATATCTTCAAAATAACTTTAATAACAATACAATAGTATTGTTATTAAAGTTAGTTTGAAGATAAAGGCGATATTTTCAAAAGAAAATAAGCATATCGTAAAAGGTAAATACGAATAGGTACGGTTGTATTTTACTGATTCAGTAAAATGTTTCTAATTCATCACATCATCTCAAAATTAAATCGTTTCAATTAATAACTTTCATTTCTATAAAGCATTTATTATCGTTTTGTTCATTTACCAGCATTCACTTGCCATGGTACCCGTTTCCTACATAATAGAAACATAAAAAAGCCGCCCCAATGAATGGTACTGGAATATACCGTTTTAGTCTAGAATACTTAAGTTGTTATCTTTAATGTCCCCTATTCGTTACAATCTAAATCACTCAGTTAAAGAAAAATATTTATTATAACTAAATAAACCTCATTTATCCATCAAAAGCATAAAAAAGGTGTAAACAATAATGAATATATGACGCGGCGCTACAGAAACTCGTATATCTGTTTGGTTCGACGACTAATCAAGGCAACTCGACAGCTGAGTGAGTTAGAGCCTCTACCCAGCTAGAGGAAAAGCGCATTGGTCCGCATCACCGGATATTTTTAAAGGTATGATTTTATTAATTGTCTGTGACCTTTCATAACATTGTTTTATAAACAGCACAGTGTATTTGTTCTGGGTCTATGTGTAATATTATCTATGTATGTATTAAAATGTATGTATGACATATAAATATTTATCAGCTATTTTATAAGCATAGTGAAGATTTCCGTAGTTTGGTATTAGTGGATCTAAATTATTAGTCCTTCTAAAAGACAAAGGATTAGCAAGATGAAGGGGTAACAGGCTGGTCACATCTGTGGAGGACTAAAGGTTAAGGAGAAGGTGAAGGATGAAAGGACTTTAGGTGTAAACTATTTGTGATTTATTTTTAAAATGTCAAGAACAAATATCACCTAAAAGCTATCTTAAGCAACACCTTTGTTACGCGACCTGTGACAAGGTTTGAAGATTGTTATCCGCTTCGAGATATCCGGATTCGAAAATCTTGATCCTTGCAAGCCGTTGCAAGGTCGGTAATTTTGGTAGTACCGCCAACCACATTAACGACAATACGAAGGCTACGAAAGTACACCCAGTAGGATATTTAAGAGAAACAATTCGAAAAGCTTATGTAGTTTTCATTCATTTAACTTTATATAAAAGGTTTGTTCACCCCGCATCCGGCGTGGTACTTTATTGGGTCACTAAGGGCCCGTTAATTTAAGCAGCTCTTTATCATTATTATCTTTACCAAATATACTTTCAGAACTGGCCATATTCTACATTCCTTTGTCTCTTTAAACACACAAAATAGTTTCGAAAACATCAGACTACCGAATCATCTGGCCTCTTTGGTGAGTCTTGATTTCCCTCGACACCTGCTTCCAATACTGTTCACATTACACTCGTACATTAATTTATTTTGTCATTCTTTCATCCGACATACTTTCTACATGTCTAAAGAACATTAACACTATAAAAACTTAGGTGTTGCTAATGGAAAATTCTTATAAACATTGCTTAGCCTTAGAAGGTTTGTTTCTAGCAATCCCAGTTCCTACAGCGATATTGAAAGTTTTGAATGATTTGACATAATACTTATTTATATATTTCAAGCATGATAGTTCTATAAGGATAGACATATTTGACGCTCAGTGCACTCTGCGTACCCTTTAAAGGACCTAACACGATGATATAATAATAGCTTATATATAGCGCCTAACTTCTGAAGAGTTTTAAACTGTTCAAAACCAATTTGTATGGACCCCTTTACTATTTCTTCCAGCGTCAATTACCGAAACTAGACAACCTCTTAATTGTTCTTCTCGCATACTTCGCATCTAATTTGTCGTTTTGTTCTACCTATTAAACGACTTTGATCTTTAACTTGTGATGTTTTTGTTCGATCTATGTACCTATTATTTATAATAAACTGCTATTTTTCTTATCAATTTACAGCTGAAGGTTTCGTTACAGAATGAATAAAGATACATTCAAGTTTCCTGGTATTTAGGTTTCTGCAATATCTACGAGTATGTTGATATATCTGTCTAATATTCAATAAAATAAACCTGTAAAAGTCATATGTCACTATAATAATGTCTTGTCTGGTGTACACATGTTGTATGATAAATGTTATAAATAACCTTATGGAAATTCATGGTAACACACTCACACACTCGATACTCTCTGTCTACACCCCAAACGATCTAGCATGACATTGTAATTATAATGACAACAGCGATTACATTCATAAATACTGCGGACGTAGACAATTTGGTTTGATAGCAGTGGAGCGTAATATTTGCTCTAAATAACATGATAAACGTTGAAACTATTACAGTCGTCAGGGAATTTAATATTTTTATATAGGAACATAATGTGCTCGCCCATTTTAAATGCTCAGACGCGTCAGTCCTCTCGTGGATCGGAAATTGAACAGCCTTTCGCTCGACATTGGCGTTTATTGACATAACATTTCTATTTGTGAACGAAGGTTCTGGAAAGGTACGGAAGTACTGTTTTAATTACAGCATTTTTATGTCCGGACGTAATTTTACGGAACCCGGTTTGTATTTTTAGATATTTTCTTTTACATATGTGTGTATGTCATGGGCATCTTCTGCCATGGTGGCCACAGTGTGCCACCTTGGCCAAGAGCCTGTTGGCAGACTTCATACGCCGTCCAATTTTTGTTTTGTAATATTTAAGATGTACTCCAGATGTTTTCCTTCGCCATCAGCAAGTGATATTTAATTCCGTAGTATAAGCTGCGTAAAACTTTTTGAGAATATAAAATCTCTAAAGTTTTTCGCAGTGCTATTTTAATGCCTTAGTGGTTATATATATGTAAATAAAATATATAAGATTTATTAGATATATTTATTTTAATTTTTACCAATAAATCATTATATATTTTGTTCATGTATGAACATATATCTCTTTCAGGTCTGGACGCAATGTAGATGAAAATATTCTAAGCTATATTAAGCCAGACACAAAGTTCTGATGATATGGCTGTTATACATCGTGTATATTTGACGGGAATTTCCATAATATTCTTGTCGGGAATATTATTAATATCGACGACAGCGTGCTACATACAACCTGAACATTATGAAAATAGTTATGACCCAACTTTGAAACCGCCGGTGAAAAATAACACATGCACCATTATATGGTGCAGGCTCCGCAGAATCGCTCTATACACTGTTCAGCAATTACTCAGTGATGACAAGAAGTGAAGAAAATAAAAAAACAATTATCACTTCACTACTAGAAAGTAATTGGAACGGAAGAAAGGTTTGCAATTGTCAATTGTAAGCCAAATATTGAAATGTTAGGCTATTTCTACACTTGTGACATAAACTTTAAATAACAATATTCTCATAAAAATCCCAGCTTTATTCTCACACACGTCTTCGGAACGCGATATTAAAATTTCTACAAATTGTTCAAATACTAACTACTTTTTCCTCTAAGTGAAAATATGTTACATTTTTGAAATTTCTTTTTAAAAAGTTATAAAAATCGCCCTGTTTTGTTATCAATTTGTTTTAAATAAACCAAATAAATTAGTGAAATGTTTTGGAAATTTAAAATTAATGGAATTTCTTGTAAAGCTGTCATTGAAAAGACTGATGAGAAAAACGATTCTTTTTGCTTTCTTTAAGAGCTTTTATGGTTTTTTCTACTCGTAATATCATTGTGCTTATTAGGATGTCTTTGTTTGTGTTTTCCAGATTCTTATATATTAGTCTTTTGTGACGGGTTCTTTATATCCATTTTCATTTGAATCATTTCAATTTAAACTGCCCTGTTCGTTGAGTGGTTGCCAGCGCGATTGCCGATCGTGAGGTCCTGAGTTCAAATCACGGCTCGGGTATTATGTAATAGATTTTTCTAATTTATAATTTCTACTAGCAACCCGGAGTCGGGATCTGTGCCCGGAGTACGGCAATAAGCTCACCACCTATACCATGGGAGGTAAACGTAACTGGTGTAACGTGGGAGTGTTCTACACTCCTCTGCCTACCCCTTCGGGGATTAACGGCGTAATGTTGCGTTTGAATTTAAAATATCGATCTACCGAGTGTAGAACAATAAAAGTCATTATGTAACCGTAGGCCAGCAAGGATACATACATCACAAATACAAAACCCAATAACAGCTGTAGAATTGTATGGCTCGGTTCGTTTTGCTCGTATCCCTCGGAAACAATGGCGATTGTTTCCCCAAAAGCCTTCTGTATATAAAACATATGGGGAAAACATTGCAATGATTATTTTTCAGGCATCGCGAAAGGAGAGATTAGTTTCCTAATCTCGTGTACAACGATACAATGAATTCTGTTTTGTGAAAGTGAAACAGTGAAACTGAATATGGAAAGTGAGTATTACAGAGCAGATTCAATAGTTAAATAGAATCAAAAGTAATTCACATATACTAACATCAATGTACTTATATAAGTTCCAATCAGGCAAGAGATGTCATTACGAATATGTACTGACTTTAGACTATAAGGTCACATAATTCAATAAATATACAATATTGTATCCCCTTCTCCACTTCACGCCGGTCCTTTGAAGTGGACGTCTGAAAAAAGTATTTCCCCTTCATTACTCGCTATATTAAAGATCTCGGAAGGTTAAAGGTTACAAAAATGATACGACAGATCTTAATTACCTTTTCAAAGGCTCCTAATTTCACAAGTATTAAAACGGTTTAACATATTTACTGTTATTTAACCATTGTTCATCACTAACATATTAATTATTACAGTATATAAAATGTCTGGTATCGCGTGATACTTATCTAATGCTTGTGTTTTGGGGTAATAATATTTTCAGAATGTAGAAAATAGTTTCTTTTATTTAAATTTAAACATAAATTTGTTCAAATTTAATTGAAAAAATACGCTTTGTTGAAGTAAATCTATTTCTAGATATTAGATATATATCTATTATCTTATTATCTTAGATATCTTTTCTAAGATATTTAATGTACAATTGAACCCATGCAGATGGTTGAACATTAAGCCGTCGTGTATTATTAATTATAGTATACATTCCAATCATTTTCTATCCATTCATATTTTGAAATCGCTTTGACTCGGATACTTAATAAGTAGTATTTTCATGAAGCACTTATACCAAATGCAGTCATTATTTATTTATGTAGACACTTTTGTGAAAATATTATTAAAGCATATAAATATCAATGTACTACTAAAGAATTCGCCGTTTGCAATATGATTTAATGAAGCTTTATTAAGTATACAGTAATCCTAGAGTAAAATACTATACATTTTTATAATGTAAAGATACAAACAAAGTAATCAAGGCTTTCCCCTTTTATCGTTAAACCACTGGACCTGGGTCTCGTTTCAGAATGAGTTGGTAAAGGCCATAGCCTGCCACGCTGACGCTGACCATGTCCGTGTTGGCAGACTGTACACGCTTCAGAAAACATTAAATTAAAATTCAATATTTCGAATTCTATTTAATTTACTCATAACACGATCTCCCTTTTCACGCCAAAAGGCCTTTAGCTTTTTTATACAAAAATATCCTACAAATTGCCAATTACAGCCGAGTCAAAGCGACATTTTCGTCGAAAAACTAATTATATAGCGCGAATACAAAACGATATTCAAAGAAAAAACTTGTTAGTTAAATAAGATGAGGAAATTGCGGTCTCATCGGGAGCGAATGGCGACATATTGGCAACACGATATTTGTAATTATGTCTTTGGTAGAAGCGATGTAACAATAGACAAGTTAAGGTATCCTATGGTATCATAGGATACCTTAAATGTACAATTTTTATTATATTGTTTTTATTACATCTTCACGCCAAACCTCTAAAGGGGTAGGCTCCTCGTTTTTCTTGATGGCATGTACTCGTATTATGTTCTAATTTTATTGTATTAATGAATTTTTTCGCAACAATTTGTAATTTATCTGATTTCGTTGTACTCAATAAAGCAGCTTTATATACCAAACTCCTTTTAATGTTATTCTTTATAATGGGTTTTAATTAAGTTTTTGTTGTTGGTAATCGCGTGTGTGGTTACGTTAGACTTTTATATCATCAAAGGTATAATACACACAACACTATAAAAAATATTAGGTAGCCGCTTATTATATTCCTGGTCGAACATGCCTATGAATGAGAGCATTAACAAAAGAATTCTGGATATTCGGTTGGAACTTTTGATTAATTCCTTTGTATAAGTCGTCTGGTATTTCATGATACATGAAAAACATTGTTTCGCTTTGGGCTATCGCAGTCTTAATATCTCCGAGGCGAAATATTAACCTTCGCTGTTGTTACGTGGTTTTTTTTATCGTGAGTTACGTTTGTTTAGGCTTCGTTTTTTTTACACCTACTGTAATTAATCATTTTTTGTTTCGTGATATTGTACGCGATCATTATCGCAGGTTAAACAAATGTAAGCGATTTAATAAAGTAAAATAAGCATTTTATTTATTGTATGAAATATAATTTAAAAACATAATTTCAGCGTTACGAACGTTTTTCACACTGTGTTTGGTCTTATCGGTGAGTTGCTCGAGAACCAATTTTTTCTCGAAAAGCCTGGACACGGAGCCTTCCCTCTCCATACTCTACGCTAGAGATCAGAAGAGTGACAAGGTCACCAACGACTGTCTCACGGAAATGTATCCTCGCAATCTCTACAAGTATCCACTCAACATCGACAGAAATGATGTCCCGTGCATCATTCATTGCGTGTTGAAAAAATTCGGCATCATGTCTAATGACGGCGTTATCAACATCAACAACTACTACAGGCGAGTCCAGGCGATCCATCGGTACGATCCGAGGATTCTCATCTCCGATGTTGGTGAAACGTGCGCCAAGAATATCAACAGCATGAACTTGGATCACGATGTGTGCAAGAAGGCCAAAGTGTTTAACGATTGTACTCAGCTGTACGTCATATCGTTTAAGGACATTGATAAATAATCGAAGATGATCGATCCATGTTCGTATGTGCACGCTAAATGTAAACGTAAACTCTCCCGCGCTTCTTTATAAAACGTATATTTTATACTTTTTCAATTATACAATTTGAATATGCGTTATTTTTATTTTATCTTTTACTTATCTAGTACCTAGGTAATACTATGAACCAAAATAAACCGATGGACGAATTGCCTCAAAATATTTCTCTTCGCATGTTAAGAAATGTTTTCGTATAAACAAAAATCCAATAATACACAAAAAAGGAAGAATGTGCACAGAGAGTCCGTACAATTTGTTGTCCAATACTACTGTACTTGTACAAATAAATTCACACACGGCCATCTGATCCCAATGTAAGCATCAAGAGAACTGGTATTATGGCAACCAAACCGCTAGTAAACTACACATACATATATGTACATAGATATAAATAAATACTTATATAAATATTTTTACTGCCAAATGCAGAAAAATACTTGTGTTTATAGCACATACCCAGGGCGGTAATAAAACCAACAAACCCCGGTACAAAAGTCAGGCTTTGCTAACCACTGCACCAACGGGCCCGTATAATTACAAGAATATATGTATAACATAAGATTTATATTATTTGTATGCTATACTATGATAACCGTACTAACTTAAAATAAGACTTCGAACAACATAAGCAAGTCTGCGTACAAAAACTTTTTACGCTTTAAAAGATTATTCAACCATACACAAACAAAGTACTTGTTGGACTCTGTCAGACTTTTTGGCACTCCTTGTTTGCGTATTTAAATCCATGAAAAAGGGACCGTAAGCGGATGAAAATGTGCTCAAATTTACACACGGAAATATCTCGCTCGTGTATTATCGTTCTTCCAAAGTCGCACTGTTAGTAACTTTAACTAATGTAACCAGATACACACACACACACACACACACACACACACACACACACACACACACACACACACACACACACACACACACACACA
>DWMG01004860.1:0-10607 GCA_018244855.1 Elbella merops | reverse complement strand
TCTTCAACACATACAGCCGTCCCTTTTTTACTAATCGCAACGAATCAGTATAACAGACACTGTTTAGTGTAACATATTCCAAGCTTAACTTTCTAAACAGGCGGAAGAGACGTTACGTTAATAGGATTGTGGAATACTTAGTAGGTAAAAGCAATCTCCGCGTAGGACGTTAAGCCTACGCGCTCAGACAACGAGCAGTTTATTCTGTGATAACGCACATAATCCTAAAGTTCAACGTACATATATGCATAAAAATAATATATGGCACTTTCTAGGCGAGCGTGCTATACCCTAGCGTGAATCTCGCTTTCCATCAGGTGGTATTGCAGCCAAACGCAAGCCTATTTGTAACAAAAAAAAATGGGACATCTGCACACAGTGCCACCTGATCCCAAACTAAGCATCAAGAGAGCTCGTGTTGTGTTAACGGCTGCTAATAATACACATACAAATATACTCGTATACTGAAATATTTTTACACCCACACACAGAACAAATTTTGTGCTCATTACACAAATATTTATTCTAGTTGGGAATCGAACTTATGAACCCTGGCGCAACAGTCAGGATCACTAACCACTCCACCACCGGGGCTGTTCATTGCGTACAACTTTTTTATAAAGGTGTCAGAACTAAAAGAATGCCTCGTCAATCGTGTGATTGCGAGAGCTACTGATGATACAGAGTCCAGTGTTTTTACACCTAGAACTTCCTAATGGCCCCGAGTCTGGTGTATGGCAATAGTCCCAGTGCTAATTCCGTGATAAACCGAATAGACGTAACTAATGAGACAGTTCGAATTATCGCGGCCTAAGTGATTCTCAATGTTACGAGTATAACCCTTACCTTTTAGTGGTTGATTAATGCAAAGACAGTGATGCTACTGAACTGGATCCTGCAGATCCTCTTAAGCTAAATGATTGTACTTCCACATAAAACGAATGTCTTTGTGATGAGAAGTAGTGTTGAACGAGCGGTGTAATCATCTAAATAAATATGTATCATAATGTAATGTGTGACAGTATGTGAATTATCCAACAATACATTATTATTCTTGTTGTATCAAATAAAAAAAAAACAGTTTTAAGCTATTAAGGTAAAAGCGTAACACACTGACAGAATTACCTTCGCATTTATAATATCAAAATGGTTTCTTTGCTGTACCTCGCGTATTATAGCGACAGTGGAAAAAGCCAAGAATACCCTCAAGTCGTGAAGTTGTATCAGGATATTGTATGTACATTTCGATAATCGGATTAACATTATCTATGAACGAAATAGTTACATTTTTATCGGTAAGAAAAACGGTTGTATAACATCACTTGGCATCTATAATAATATTGTAAAAGAACCATATTGTCTATGGTTAAAGTTTTAGTTTTTTTTTGTAAATAGTAATAATATAATGCTACGTAATTTTTTATTTGCATTTTTTAACCTTGATACTGTATTTACTATAAGTCGAAATTCTTGAATATATGTACATACTTATGTAGGTAGTTATATATATTTTAAAGCTTCAGTTTTCTTTGTGTCAAAAAATCTATTCATCACGGTTTTCACTTTAGATAATTTTAATTTCATAACTCTTGAAATATCTATACAAATAAATAAAATAGGAGTGTCTGTTTTTAATATTAAAATAACCGCTTTTTACTAAATGTATAGAGGTAAGTAAGGGTGTAAGAAGGGGTTCCAACCACTATCTCAGGAACCCAAGCCAACCTCACCTGCACGTGGTACAACCCTGCTATAACAGACGAGGCTCTGGCGACCGGTTGATTGCGGTATAGCGCAGCCTAAATAGGCACGGCTGAATGCCCTGGCCGCCGACGGGCAGTAACGTCGGCGGTGCGAAAACCCGTGCCCTGCGATCTCCAACCCGCATGCCCAGCGTGGAGATTACGGGCATAAACCCCCCTTTTGGGGGAGGCCTATGTCCAGCAGTGGACTAAGATAGGCTGATGATGATGATGATGATATTGAAATAATTTAAATAACCATGTGACCAATAATTTGTAAAACCCGAATAACATATTCTGACTCGGAACTGCAAGCTATGGCAGATTTGCGTCGGACAACATGTGAAAGTCACCACTTGATTTGTTATTCTACACACGTTACGAATCTATGGCCGCGCGATGGACCGGTGAGCCACGAACCGCACGTAGCGGTATCTGACGCAACCAATTATACACAACGACTCAATAGATTCTAATCGACCCAGTGGATCTATGCTGAGCGAAAGTTATACGTAATATCGCTCAATACAAACCAAACGGCACACCGTAAATCTTAATTCGGTCCATGGGAACACTCGACAATAAAGATTACAGATTGCGCGGACAATTTCTACCCGTAACAAAAAGGAATGTGACTGTTTAACATCCAATGACCAAGTTAATTAATTGACCGCGTTAATTAAAATTTTTACTCCAATTTTTGTGTGCGTGAGTTAACTTCGGGTTTTGTGGACTCTCACAGCGAATTATGCTATAAACACTTATGTAGTTCATCAGTACGAGTAAGTATGTATAAAGGAAAAAAAACATAACATGATCCCTATAAACCCCGAAGGGGTAGGCAGATGAGTGTAGCAACTGCCACGTTACACCACGGTTCAGTCCCATGGAATAAGTGGTGAGCCAATTGTCATACACCTAGCTTTACTACCTAGCCTACACCTGCTCTAGAGATTCTAAATTGGAAAAATCTAATAGCACTCGACCCGGGATTTGAACCCAGGACCTCCCGATCGGCAATCGCTCTTGCAACCACTCGACCAACGAGGTAGTATGAAGTATTTGTATAAAGCAAATAAGTAGCATTTTATTAATTCGCAATCCTGTTTAGGTCTATACTGCATGACTAAGCCCAGCGCACTTCTAGTTATGCAAATAAACGAGATCAGTGGCGGTACAAAATAACCAACCTTTTATAAGCAGAAAAAAATAAAAATGTTTATTGCACTTCTTTGTTTTGTTAACTTTGTTTATTCGTATTTAGAACGATACTTATCACATATGTATGTTTGTACTTAGAATGTTTTTATTTAAGTTTTTGAGTAATACCTTGAAATTTTACGTCTTAAATCTTAGAAACGACCAAGCTTAAATTATATTACAATTGTCATAAAACTAGCTAAATATTAAAAGCATAAATGCATTTAACAAAAACAATGCAGATACAATTAATATAGAGACGATATAGCAGCTAAATTTTATTTAGGCTTCCAGTTTTCTTATAAGGGTATCATGAACTTGACATACGTAAAATTATCCAACACATGTACCCGTATAACACATGTACCCGTAACATGCCAGAAAGGAGGTATCCGTCCCGTGGAAAGAAGTCAATGCACCCATGGGCAAGTTCAGTGCACCTCCCGCGGCATTCTTGACATGTCCTGCATGCTAACTTTTTGTATCCTGAGTAATAAACGGTACGTCAACTGGTAGTACTGTTAATTTCCCGAAAAGTACCGAAAAAATGTTGGATGAAACATGGTTCCAGAACTTGACTGACCCCGTTGAGACACCATAATTTAACACATTAATGCTGTTACATCAAGCAATTTAAAATGTACATGTAATACATTCACGAGAAAGAACGTCGTATCAAAATCGCGATACGATGCATATGTATACATATACTTTTGAAAACGGCTCTTTGTATGTGAACTGTTGAAAATTCCAGTCGACATAACTTTTGATACGATCTTGAGTACATTACGGGCAGAATTTTATACTACAGCTTTCCTAGCGCTCTACTTGTCTCGTATGGAATGTGTAGTCTTATAACGGGAAGGAGAGTTTTGAGGTCAAAGAAAATCCGTCTAAAAATATTATTACTCAACAAAGTAACGTGAAGGTCGCAATTTTTTTTTTTGTTGTTTTTAATACGTAATCAGGCAAAGGCAGTTGTAAAGTTTGTGCTTAATGTTTTTAAGTTTCAACAATATCAAAAAAATATTACAATTATTATATGTTGGCGTGAGAATGTTCACATCATATAAAAACGTTAGGTTTCTCATAGCAAGGATACTTCAAGGTTGAATCTCGTAAAAAATAATGATGATCATTTCCATAACTACAGCGTCATTGTATTTGATAATAATTGCTTGAAAATTTTTATTAAACTATCGTAGATTCGCGGTTGAGCGCTATTCTATAATAAAATAAAACTAAAAATTGATCAGCAATTATATACCAAAAAAATAAAAAATATTTGAAAATAAGACCTTTCAACATGAATGAAAATAAAGCTTAATGTACATAATATCATTAAAAGTATATATTGCATTAAACGTTAATCTGAAACTGTACTCAATAGGCTGTCTTATAAACCTGGCCACTACTAGAATGCATTGAAAAAGTCTTATCTTACTAATGGCATATGAAATTGCACTAACATACTCATAGCAGCTTAGAAACGCGTAAACACATCATACTTAACCATACAGAGAGAGTGCAGGTATCTCTTTGGAACCATCGCCCATGAAATAAATTTATATATATACGACATGATGTGGATACCTTGCACTTGTAAGGCAAAGGCCGCAGGTCGCTATGTTGATGAACAAGTCTCACCTTCAACGAATAAACAGTAAATAGATTAGATACAGTAATAGACTGTCACAAATGATACAATAATCCGTTCGCAGTATAGAAACTAATTAAAAAAATAACTGTTTCTGATAGAAAATGTATGTAAACAACGAAAATATTACTCGAATACAAAACCTTAAAAGTATTTTCTTTCCTCGCTTTTCAACTACTCGTTATGTATGGGACCAATTAAGTATTCGCGTAGGTCCTATGTCGGTCAAGACGACGGATATATCCTTAGACGATCTTGACATTACATTCCCATTGAATACCTATCTGAATGCCCTCTCGTTTGGTATTATTGATCGGTTGACACAAATGCATACGGTATAACGCATCACGTTATGGTGTTATATACAATATTTCGCGTACATGACCAATTAGGCAAATGGGATCGTCACTTAATGAGCTTTGTGGTTTGTGCCTGTACTATACTATATCTACCCTTTATAATTTATGGAGAGTATATACAAACACACACTAATTACGCCTATTCTGTGTATCTCAGTGGAATACTTAAGTGTATTTAACAAGGATCAGCTATTTTAGTCCGTGTTTGACCTCACATGAACTAGTCCTGTTTGATATATAACGAAGTTAATCAAAGCTACAGCGGCAGTCATGTTTCAATAACGTATACACCCGTGAAGTTATTACATGCTATATAAACATTGATCCGAGCATCCGCTTACGGTTAGACAGTTCCACGTAACCATGGAAAAAACCGGGAAAAATTATCGTAGATACAATGAAAATGTATAACATTACTATTTTTTTCAAATCGTTTCGCTGAGCGTAATTCAAAATTTTATAATTATCATCTTTAAAAATCAATATTATTTATATCTCCATGGCACTTATGGTAATCTGCGAATTCAGATGTCTGTCTAAATTTAAAGAACGATTAAGTTTTTTAAACTTACATTGTAAGATTAGTAACATGTCCCGCGGCACTTACGATTTGATTAACCAACGACGTAATTTTTCACTTTCATCTGCATTCACGGTGTTTTCTAGATACGAGAAACGAGAATTTACTTTTATTAACTTGTCTATGGCTACGCACATATAAACTAATAATGGTTGCATAAAGCGAACGGCGAACAATAACAGTTTGATCCGAGATAAGTTGGGAATGGCCGTCACTCGTACATTTTTTACTTCCCGGACTTATAATACTGGTTCTTAAATCATAAGACATTCTGAGTCTTCAAGGACTTTTTTCAAAGGAATTGTCTAACGACTCATTCTGAAATCACATTATCCAACGTTAATAATTAAAAATTCAAATTTTGCCTCTAAATTTCTTATTTATTTATAGATCGCTTTCTGAAAGACCCGTTACTTGCATTATTGAATGCCTAAATTGTAAACACAGTAGAAGACACTAACTGATTGTAACGATTAACATAAACAAATTTCAGTTCCTTAAACTAATGAAATTAAAGAATAGGTACTACAAATATATTACGATATAACTCTAGGCAATTTAGTTGTAATACGAGGCATGTTAACAATATTGAAATATATTTATAACTTATATAAATATAACTTGTAATAAATTGCTATATTCAATTGCAAAGGCAACAGATGTCAGATATACTCGTTTTGAATTTAACCGTCAGAGCGCAACACCAGTACCTCATTGATCATAATTATAATACCCTCTTTTATGATCTTGTGTAATGATTTAGCTGTTGTAATTGTGTATTACTTAGGAAATATTTAAAGTAATTAAAGTTAAATCATCAAAACGATCGAACGATACGATCGAAAATTTCGAAATCGATCTGCTTGTAATAAACGCCCTATGATTTTTCACCGTAATTCTCGTTATTAGAAAATTCCACGCAACCCTAATCATCAAAAAAGTCAGATGCTCTATTAATATTACGTTGAAACAATTTGACCGACCAACGTGGCGCGCTCTAGGGGAGGCCTATGTTCAGCAGTGGACAGCTATAGGCTGATGATGATGAAGCGTAGCCCAGAGGACGTACACACATCGCTATACTGCTGATAGCATTAGATTATTGTACCCATATTCAAATAGTTCACCTTCAACTAACTAACTATGCTTTATGTTAGACTTGAGCACTATGTAGGAATGTCTCATGTCTCAATATCACCCCTGTACTGCACATCTCCATCTACATCCAATATAAGGAACAGCTCAACCCCGACTGTCACCAGAAAAGAGCGCATAGTGATTTAAGATAAATATCAACTTAGAATTAACATACATACTAGCTAATATATGTACAAAGTTAATATATGACATGACACAAAAATAATTTAATTCACTACGCGTATTTGTAAACTATTTTGTAATTAACAAGAATTATCATGTTAACTAACTTATGCCTGTTAGGTGAGGCTTATGTCCAGCAGTGGACATCCTAAGGCTGGTGATGATGTTATATGGACATGTCTGTGGAATATAGTTACCGCTTATAAAGAGATAGGCAAATTAACACTAGCCATATATTTTTACTATAAAATGATAAAGAGAACTCTTTGAAATATAACATAGTTCAACATTGTGCCCTATTCTAACCGTTAAGGAGCGGAACGTTGCTTAACTCCGGTTAAAGGTTAAAACAGCTAGTGCAGTTACAAAAGGAATTTCGCCTCAGCCTCACAACAATTTTCGTGATAACAATGCACTTGTCGATCTAAAAGGTCAGAATGAATGAAACTCCTGCTTAAACTAGCTTAGAGTTATTGACTATCGCTCAAGCAAAATCATATTAAAATGTATGCAAATTAGTGTAAATCTTTAAAACTTTATAAATGTATATAGTGCTATGAATGTCGCAGGCAGAAACAAAAATATTTATACAGTTCGTAGGAATTAATCTTATGGAAACTTTTATATTAATACATAATAAGAAATTTTAATTTATCTACCAGGGATCCAGCCGCTTACTTCTATAACTAATTTCTTTTTAAACACCGTTATTTATATACATGTAAGTTATTGTAAATTGTAAAATGAAAAGGTACTAGCAACGACGCAAACAGGTTTCACTATAGAAGGATTTATTTTACTCAACATCTATGTCAAGACCAAGGAGTTCAAACACGTTTGCTACTTACTTATGCATGTTTGTTTTCTACGCGTCACTGACCCACTAAAATCAAAATAAAGAAAAAAAAATGAAAGCTGACATATTCGTAATGCGAATTAAACAGAATAGATACGTTTCCTTACAAACCTGTTTCCGCCGAATTCCGTTTTAGCCCGCGTTCCACATTTAAATAATTTATTTTTCACGCGCTCTCATTAGCATCTACATTTGATGTAACTGTGATAATCGATTCTAATCCATCAATTTGCTGACACGATATAGCAATTAGATTTACGAATGATTAATTGGATTAAGTAAATGATATTCGATTTGCTTTTATTTACTGCTAAGGAAAAAATATTTGTAGAGTGCCAAACATCAAATGGTCCATATAGTTCACATGTACTCAATCAAAACCCAAAATATACATATTTAAATTTAGAATGACAAATTGCTGGAAAGAGACACGAATACATTTTTGTAGAATAAAAGTAAAATAAAAATACAAACACTTCTCACGGTTGCAGTGGGATTTTCACCCTCAAAAAAGCTATTTATTTCTCGAGATTAAATGCATTCATCCACTTAATGTAACCTATGCTTGTTTCTTGTAAGCGCTACTACATTAAAGTCTATACTATACCTATAAACTTGACTTGACCTAATAGACCCAGACTATATTCCACTAATTTTACACCCGCTTACAGAACGATACTGGTGCTTATCACAGTAAAATTGTTCCTCGGGTGAAAATTAGAACTACAAACTCCAGTTTAAGAGTCAGATTCACTAATCATCGAAACAGGCAGACAGGCCACCTAATGGTAAATGGTCCCCATTACCTATGGACACATACAACATCAGAGGAGTTGCCAATGCGTTGTCAGCGTTAAAAGGGAGCTCTTTTCATACCTATTTTGAAGAACCCCATAGTCTAGTGGAAGAAAAGTTGAGGTCATCATTCAATTCAAATTTGCATAAGTCTACAACCAGATTTGACTTGTTTCTTACGGCTTGGCTAACACATTGAAGCGACTGTAATTATGCAAGAGGTTTGTTTAAATACATTACACCATCACACCCGGTTTTTATGGCGTGACGCAGAGGCTAAGCTCACAAAAACTTAACCTTGCTAGGTCAACGGTTACGTAACCACTTAAAACTGGAATACAAGTTCTTAGCTAAGCTTTAGTCTCGGCTTTTGTTACATAATCCATTTAGTTTAGAAAATTCTACGCTGTTTAGAAAAGCAGTTAATTTAAGCTCTTACTGAGCTACTTCAGGCTTTCGGGAAGGGAATAAGAGGGGAAAATGAAACCAGCTGGTGCTGAAAAGTACAACTAACGTAATCTATATTTATGTGACATACGTTAAATTTGAAAAATATTTTTTTATACTACACTCTTCTGTATACCCCTTCACGGATTGCAAGCGTAAAATTACTTTTTTATATCGTTTATTGCTAATAAACATATTACATGTATAGTAACTAAAAATAATAAGCGACATCTACATACGAACATGTTCTTTGTCGGATTAAAAAGTACATATTATTCCAAAAACTAAAGTACGCGGAACTTTTATCATATAGAATTGTATCGAAAGTTACCATCTCGGAACGCATACCAATTTTGACCAGAGAAAATATTGCTACCAACCTCATCTAACTTTTCGATCCGTAAGCTTCTGAAATGCCAAGGAATTAGGATAACACTCCCTTGTTTTACTTAACTTAGCTAAAAAGAAAATAAGTTCGGTCCACTGCAAACTTGGGAACGATCCGAACTTTAGAATACAAAATAATGCACTCCGAACAGTCGATACTG
Source organism: Elbella merops (assembly GCA_018244855.1). Taxonomy (NCBI): domain Eukaryota; kingdom Metazoa; phylum Arthropoda; class Insecta; order Lepidoptera; family Hesperiidae; genus Elbella; species Elbella merops. The sequence continues at coordinate 1,103 of DWMG01004860.1, read as the reverse complement.
TAAGTTCGAGACTTAATCTTAGTTGAGATTACTTGAGTCTTGTAGTCTGTCCGTTCGGTAGGTTCATTCCATTACTTAGAGAGTTCGCTCCGGCTACCGGTTTTATTTTCGCTGAAAAGCCCGAGATGAGCCGAAATAACCGACTATAACTTTTAACAAGATGGACGATTATTTCTACCTAATTTAATTTTGTGAAAATTTTGGCGCCAACGCTTTTGTTCACTGAACGCCAACCGTTACTGCACTTTGCGCCCTTAATTATTCACAAAGTGCTGTTCATACAAATCTTTTAAACATTATTTTGTACTCAGAAAGCGAGCGTCAAGGTTCAGCGGATCAAGTTACTCGTTTGTTTGTACCTATTGCAAGTTAATAATGACAGTACACGTTAACACAAATGTACATATTATATTGTGATATAATTTTAAAAATAGCTGTGTCTAGGTGCTACGCTCTATTATCAAAATGTCTTAAACTTGAGGAAGAATACAGGTTACCCAGAAATACTTTTTAATAAAATCCCTTAACAAATAATATATACATATGTAAACATAATTATATTACTTTCACTCTTGCAGCGCTGAACAATACATTTTAACGGACAAACACAAAATAATTTATAGCACAGACCAGAGCACACGTCCTTACTATTTCTTGGGACCTACACGACATTTTATTACCGAAAAATTCATGAACTACATCCGCATATACAAAGTTGCATGTAAAGTGAATTTATAAGGGACCTGTTCTACACCGACCTGGAACATGATGGAAAAGTCAACAATATACATACGAGTAGTTATATTGTTACTCGTATATTCAATCGATTCAACCTTAATTTTTGTTGTAATGTCTATTATTGCCAGATATTATTAGTTATAAAAGGACTGCGTCGTCAAAACGTTATTAATTATACTCAGTTTTGTTATAATTACAGTATAAATTAACCGTAATTAAACGGACTTCATAATTATTGGAAATCCAATAAATTGTAAATCGATACGACACACACATCCCTACAGATAGTTTTCCTTAATTTTGTTTTTATTTTGTAAAGGACATTTGGAACGATTCGAATTTAAATTAATTTAATAATTGACAGC
>DWMG01004859.1:0-10608 GCA_018244855.1 Elbella merops | reverse complement strand
AAGGCCATATAGTCTGCCACGCTGGCCAAGTGTGGGTTGGCAGACTTCACACACCTTAGAAAATATTGCAAATGGTAACTTTAATTTTAAACTTTTAATGGTGTCGTAAATATATTGACACGAGGATTGAGCTAGATAACAATAACACCGAAGAGAACTCAGCAGATCTAAAAGTTGCTAATAGAAATGCTGGAAGTTTCTAGTTTGACACCTGCAAGTTGGAGCGACATACTTCCACTTCTTAACTTCCCGTACAAGGGAAGGCTTTTACAGCACATAGTTTATAATCAATAACATTTAGAATTGTCTAGTTATTTAGTTTTAAAGGCATGTTATAAAATTTAACATAATATTTTTTTTCTTTATATTGTTTTTAAAGTTTACTATCGAAAGAAATACAAATGCTTTGAGAAAAATTAATAATTGTTACTATAATTATGCAGTATATTTAATTAGTTCCTTTTATAAATTTAAATCAGAATTTTAGTTTGTATTTAAAAATTTCAATGGAATTCAGGATTTCTTGTCTTTTCATTACCTTTTGAGGTTTGCTTAGAAATCTGATCGTACATACAAAACTTTGGCATATTCGAACGTTAGACGGAACTCTCAACTCGAAGTACTAAAAATGTATTTAAGCAAATTTATGAGTAACCTATCGTAATTCCGAACAAATCTCACCAAATAGACAGAACTAAAGTCAGGTGCAAATTTAGCTGGAAAGAACCCCCATTTAAATTGCTTCGTAAGTAGAAACATCGTGAGTGTGGTCATAGACCACATAAAACAACACACTCGTACTACGTAGAACATTTATTAATTGAAAGTGTTGTGATTGTATCGAGACTTCCATATTAGTGTTTAACTTGAAAGTTACTTATGATACGAATATACACATCATCATAATCATCATTACCGTCACCTTCATCATCATCAACATCAACCTCATCACCATCACCATCATCATCATCATCATCATCATCATCATCATCATCATCATCATCACCATCATCATCATCATCATCACCATCACCTTCATCATCATCATCATCATCACCATCACCATCACCATCACCATCATCATCATCATCATCATCATCATCATCATCACCATGTCTCAGTCTAGTGCTTTGGAGAAATTAGATTTTGGCTCATAAAATAAACGAATTTGTATATTTCTATAGCTATTAAACAATAAAGACGGCCCTAAACCGATTTGACCAGTTGATAGTTGTTAACACAGCACTGACAGTAGGAAATTGCTTTTGTATAGACATTTACGCCAATTCATGGAACGCGTTAGAATAAACTGTGAATGCAAAGAGTACTCAATTGTCAATTAAAACAATATGCATATCAATATTTGTGAGGAACGTAATGTATAGCCAAAATTCAGATTTGAATAATAAGGCTTATGTTTATTTATGATGTTAATCGCTGACAATGCTTATATTAAATGCGCCATCTGTTCGATATATTTAGTCTATGGCTACAGACACGAAAGTTACCTTTCGGTTGAAGTTTGAATGAACTCCAAACAAAATCTCGGAGTTTTCATCTTTTCAACTTGGCTGGCTGTTGTCGGATAAGTTGGCGAGTGTTTTTTAAGAACTACCAGTGAACACGCAGGCTTACGCAATTTCTTGTAAGTAGATTTTGACTGGCGTGTGCTTCAACTCTGTATTTTATAAGCAACAAAACTTTATCGTACGTTCCTTGTATAATATACAAATTAGCCTCGTCTTGCCTAAAAATATTCTTAATCTACCTCAGATAACGAGGTTTTCATAAGTTAAATTTTTATATATTTCTTATATTTTCTAAGTTGAGTCTTATTATCTTAACTTCGCATGTTGCGTACTGTTCAAAGTATATGTAACACGCAGATGGCATGGATAGGAAAGGGACAGGTGTAGCGTATATTTAAATATATTTATTGTATTCTCTACATACTGCTGTGACTGCCTAGTTGGTCGAGTGGTTGCAATCGCGACTGCCAATCGGGAGGTTCTGGGTTCAAATCCTGGGTCGAGTACTATTGGATTTTTCTAATTTAGAATTTCTAGTAGGGACTCTGAGTCTGAATGTGTGCCCGGTGTATGGCAATAGGCTCACTGACTATTCCATTGTGGGACTTGAACGTAACTAATGAAACGTGGGGGTGTACTACACTCCTCTGCCTACCCCTTCGGGGATTACAGGCGTGATGTTACGTTGTTACGCTCTACATATGTAGGTATAAATTAATCTTAGAATAATCCCCAAAAACCATCTGGACCATAGTGATAGCTCAGTAGTTTGGATTCTAGGCACCCACTCCGAATGTCTGGGATTCAACACTTAGCGCACAATTCTAACTTTACAGAGTAACGTCTGCTTTAATGTTAAATGTTACTTGTTATGACGATGAAGAACAAACTGATACGGAAACTTAGGCCTTACGGTTGTTCTAATACCTGTTAAAGATGTGTGAAGGATGCCTACGCGCATTTGACTGTAAAGATAGATTATGGCATTAAACTTGCTCGTTAGGCGAGGAGACCTATGTCCAACAATAATCGGATGAAAGAATCGATAATATACTATATATAGACCCTTAAAATTACTAAGCTGTGCTTAATGGTAGGACTGGATCCCATGTTTACGTTTAAGATCGTGAGCACTGGATTCCTGTCCAAATCTTCTGGCGTGGAAAAAAATTATCAATAAATAATAATACCAGTTACAGTAAAAAGTCGCAAAATATTGGTGACGCTCTTCTATTGGTACTGGTCATTTAAGGAAATATACATATTTTGTTATGTATCGCGTTACATTTAGTTCGCTAGTATAATTAAAAGTCAGAATAACAACAGGACAAAGAAACCGACAGTTTTTTTTATGTTGAAACCAACCTTCACATGCCCGAACATGACGGGGCACTTCCGACCAATCTGTTCTCACTTGTCTACGTACGTATGTGTTTTACCTTGTAAATTACAAGAAAATGTACACATATGTAACTTAAAGCTGCATAGTTAATACCTTGTAAGTTATATTACGTAATCATCATTATTGTTAACCCTTTTATCTGTTAACCCTTTTAGCATGAGAAGGGTTAAGATCTTAGTGCCATCCAATTGCGACATATTATGTAAAAAGGTCGAAAAATGTCAAAAAACAAATTGTGCTCAATGAAATTATTTCTATCGGCAGAGCGATAGAGATACCGCCATGCGATTTATAAGGGAAATTTTTATAAGAAAATGAGCATGAAATTCTTTTCCATCGGGCATCGGTACGGAAAATTTATAGATTCCTTTGTCTTCGAATGTTTCCCGCTGTTTGAAGTGAGTTAAGCGCTTTCATTATTTTGCGCTGTTGGTGAGCGGTGAGATATAGTGGTTGTTTATTGTTTAGTATGTTACATATATTTTATTTCACAATTAAACCCGTTACACGGCATTCTAGTAAAGTGCAGGCAGTAGGACTGCCTGCACTTTACTGAGTTTTTTGAATCATCTTATCTTCAGAAGTTCGTCGTCCTCATCATCGGCCTATCTTAGTCCACTGCTGAACATAGAGCCTCCCGCATCGAGCATCTGCCTGTAGCCTTTCGCAGACCGTCATCCCACCAGGCCTACAAAAGTTATGTGCGTCTTATACATTATTCGTTGCAACTGTGAAGGATATCGAATTGATGATATTGAATGAATGATGACATTGAAATTTCTCAAGCCATACTAAGTCAATATGACGGTATACCAGCTCAATTCTGTTTTTTCAGAGAAGAGGCCTGTGCCCAACAGTGAAGAGCCAGCAATAATAACAGCAACTTTTTAATACACACACACACACGCTATAGTAGTATATATCATATGTACCTATGTATATACTGAAGAGACGATCTGAAATATATGTGCGTCTACAGTGCAAAGTACAGACCTCCGGTTTGTTCCGTCTATTTATTTTAATAAGACACTATCTCTCCAGTACTGAGATCAGTCCTCCCTTTTCTTTCACCAGTTTCTGTGGTCTTCCGCTCGCATTTATCAGTACACCACTCACAATATACAAACAATACCTATAAAAGTGTAATCAACATGATAATAATGACGATAAGACTCTCTGTTAATGGAGGGTTGAATGCGGCATAACGCATTAAAAATTAATTCCCAATTGCATTAAACAATATTTTATCGCTCAGTTAAGGTACACTTCCAAGTAACGCGAATTGCTTCCTTTATTGTGATTGTATTCGAATTAGTGTACATATTGTCCTTTGAAACCGTAATCGAATAAACATCAAATCCCGCCTATTATCTTCCAAGAGGTATAAATGAACGTAGCGTAGGACGCCTTCTACCCAGGTGGAGTGACGATATATGCAAAGTGGTTGGCAGCGGTTGGATTGGCAGAGCTGAAGATCGAGGTCAGCGGTGTGCTATTGAAGAGCCCTATATCCACTGCTGGACGGGAGTAGGCTGATGATGTGATGTGTGTGTGACAATTGACATATTGATAACATGTGCCACTTGTGACTCAATGCGAGCTAAATTCAGATCGCCACACATAGCACAAGAGGCCAATATAACACACAAACATATATTTGAATCTGTTGACACAATAACGGTAGTAAAAATTAAAAAGCTGCTAGAAAATTATCAATGAGCCGCGATCGTAGCAAGCGGCAGTCCCGACAGGCCTCAGCACAATGTCGTGACAAAGTTGCATTAGTAAATTAAAATTCAAAGTACGGCAGATATCAGCCTCTAAATAAACAGTAATTACATCTAAAGACAATTTTTCCTAACGACACCTGAGCATGCGAACTGGGGCTAAAACTTAAGAACTGAAGTGTGTTGTATAGACTTAAGCGTATTGAGACCGAAAATTCGTATTGAGACCGAAAATTCGTATTGAGATCGAAAAGTTTGCTCAAGAACGTACTGTTTTGTTATACATTGCAATTTATTGGTTATTTTCGGTGAAATCTATAAAAATGGTCAATGAAATATGTTTTATTTATTTCTGGAGTTTTATAATAAAGCGGCTCAAAAATCTGAAGAAAGATTTGTCCAAAGCTAACAGCACATCTGTTCATGATCCTTTCATTTCTGTAACAGTTATTATTTTGTTCTATATTACAGATAATTCGTACGCAAAATAAAAAAAAATACAACGAAATGATTACTTAAACTGTGTGGTTTTCATTATTGCCATTAATTGTTACTTATTTACGTCGCAGTATGATTATTTAATTTTGTACACATAATCATGAAATCAGCAACATAAAATGGCCCAAAAAAATTTCGTTAAGATAGATGCTTGATAAATTTAAAAGCTAAACAATATATGTAGCTGTTCTCTATTTACTTTTTATTTCCTGATAGTAGCGTTGTGAACCACGCTAATCATATTGCCTAATATTTTTGTAGAAATGCATTTGCTCTCCAGTAAGAAGTTCCTAATTTATTTATTTATTAAATAACAAGCAAGACTAATATTAATTGGAAAAGATAATAAGAGAATTACTAAGTATAACATATGTCTAACATATTTCTAACGCCCGCCAATTCTCAAAACCTGTACCAAGCACGGAGTAATTGGATCGAGCCCACCGGCCACTAGCAAAGCCAGCTCTAATTGCAGGAACCAAGCCAAGATTTCTCCCGAATCACCAGCCACGCGGCCGCCCCGTAATTAAACTATGTACTAATTACACTTTACACAGATAAACTGTTTTTATTGCGAACACTTGGCCCGTATGAACAATGTTTCAGAGTTATAATGACTGTTGCCAAGCGTCTAATGTCTTCGGTAAGTATGTTTCGTTTTGTGTGTGTGAGTTATAATAGATTTTATCGCATAACTTTGGAAGTATTATATACTTATATGAATATATAGATATCCAAGTATGCAATATTATGTATTATACGGTGGTTTAATTGCAATTTTGTTATATATATATTAAAACTAGAAAGCTATAAATGCAGAATATTAATTGTAAGAAACATATATATCATTAAACGACATTAAAAGTCATATTTTTATAGCTCCAATGTATTACATCAAATTGTTAACATAGTTATACTGGTACGATAAACGATGCACTTAGCTATTAATTTCCTATATTTATGCATACACGAAGCGCAGTATCAAAATTTTACGTTGCAATTTACCGATAAAATGGCATACCACAATTTTATATTTAAGTCCACATGAGCCGAACGATTTTGAGGGATTTCATTGAAATTGAATGCGCTGGCGATGTATGATATTTCAGTGTAATATTTGTGTAATCATGCAGAATTTACTTACCTTCATTTAACACGAAACCAATTATTCATATAATCTTAACATCGGGCATGTATATCCATGGACAGGTAGGTAGAGAACTGTACTACACACCCGTACGTCACGTTTATGTCTCAGAATGGAATGGGAGGTGAGCCTATTGCCATACATCGGGCACAGATCCAGACTCCGAGCCACTACTAGAAATTTCCAACAGAAAATCTAAGTTAGAAAAATCTAACAGTACCCTACCCGGCATTCTAATCCAGGACTTCTCGCTTAACAGTCGCGTTTCGCAACCACTTGACAAATGACGTAGTCAAACTATTAAAAGTATTAAAATGTTGAAAATTATTATAAATTTATCAGCTACTAGAGGCTTGATTTAATTTCGTCATAAATTGAAATTAATGAAAAGGATAAATTAAGTTCAGTTAACTCAAATAAAATAATACAATTCGTTATAACTCATAAAGTTATATATTATTAACATTGAACCCAGAATTATAATGATGCTAATTAGAAAAGCAAAATACGTTTTCCTTCAACAGAATCGTACAGATATTTTTATTAATTTTGCTTTTCCCTCCCCTATATTCACCGTTGAAGTGAAGCATGATATTCAATTAAAAATCCAGAAGACTCTAATTACCGTGCGCTCGACGTCTATTCACCTTTGCAGTAATTCCATTCAAATAGGTCACTGGCTGGACTGATGGTCGGTAATAAGCTGTCAGGTACTTTTAGCGCTGGGATTCCGATTTAGCGTTCTAAAGACTAATGCTTAAGAAGATGAAATCCTTTTTAGCGAAATGTTGAATCCTTTTATTTCAGGCGTCAATATTTTATCTCGGCATGTCGATTTGGAAAACGGGCGTAATAGTTTTAAGCCACATTCAATCAATATTTATCCCTAGACGTTTTCTTCTTTTCTATATTCTATAGTTATTAGTTATTAATATGTCAATTTAGTGAGTGTAAATAAGCAAAACAAAATAATGTACATATCCAATAATTAATAAATTTTTAACGTAACATCACGCCCGTAAACCTGAAGAGGTAGGCAGAGGAGTGTAGTACAATCCCACGTTTCACCATATTACGTTTACGTCCCATGGAATAGGTGGTGAGCCTATTGCCATACATCGGGCACAAATCCAGACTCCGAGTCACTACTAGAAATTCTAAATTAGAAAAATCCAATAGTTCCCGACCCGAGATTTGAACCCAGGGCTTCCTGATCCACAGTCGCGCTTGCAACCACTCGACCAACGAGGCAGCCTAATAGATATAACATCTATATAAAGAAACATAATATTTTTTTTATGTTTCTCTTGGATGTTAATCCTGGATCTTTCAAATTGATGTCGTAAACTTTTCCACATTGAATTTCCAAAATTCATACGCGTTCAGTTACATACTCATCAATCATAAAATTATAATTGTTTATATATGTTTAAGCTCGCAGCTTGTAAGAACGAGCATTCAACGGAGTTATCAGACTCTTAAATGTTTCACTGTCGTATTAGGATTTTCTCTTAGAATACGATTTATTAAAGCAATAGTATATCGCTCCGGGCAATTGCGGGTTTGAAGACTATACAACTATATCACCGTCAGGATTAGTTAGCATATTTTCTTTAGAATGTTTGTTCTATTAAGCGTACATAACTATTCGAGGGCAGAAATGTACTTAGTGTTTATCACTGGTAGTAGTCCAAACATGTTCACAAATTACAAGCGCCATGTATAGTTAAATAACACTGGGTGAAATCGCCAAGAAATTAAGAGACCATGAAGAATAACAAATTCCTGCATTCAGACCACAAGATAAGCCGTCGTTAATTTATTGTAATCGTTATATTAAATTAGGTAGAATCCTTAAAGTAACAGACATACCTCTACAGACCTAACTACTAACAGACGTACCTCTGGCCGGCCGTGGAACATACATAGAACTATTTGCAGATATATTTGCATCATCATTATCATCAGCCTACTTCCGTCCACTGCTGGATATAGGCCTCTCCTATGGCATGCTACTGGGCTTATAAAATTAATAATTGTTTGTTTTAGCCATTTTTTATAACTACATTTAACGCTAGTTTAAAGGAATTGATACGCAAGTGATGGTGCAACTGACTCCAGTGCACTACGATTGCAACATTGATATGATGAGAGAAAGTAACAGACCTACCGCTACACGCTACATAATACATACAAAGTCAAATCAATAATCCGCAATGACCTGAATCGTTCGAATTGAGTGAGCACGTTCAGTTAATGTTTAACATACGTTTACACCACAGTTATAAATGCAGGCCAGTAAACAAAGTTTGTTTATAAAAAAAATATAACTAACTGCCTCGTTGGTCGAGTGGTTGCAAGCGCGACTGCCGATCGCGAGGTCGTGGGTTGAAATCCCGGATCGGGTACTTTTGGATTTTTGTAATTTAAAATTTCTAATAGTGACTCTGAGTTTGGATTTGAGCCTACTCCATATTACTTAAACGTAACTGGTGAAACGTGGGAGTGTACTACACTCCTCTGCCTACTCCTTCGAGGATTACAGGCGTAGTGTTATGTTTTTTTTTCTTTTTTTTAACTCACTAAAAAGTGTAGTAAACTATACTCGTCAAACATTTTTAAATTCGTATATGACGAAATGAATTTGTGAAGTTATGTACGAATAACGCCACTATGATGCAAATGTAAGTGTTTTTTTTCTTCAAAAAGAATTTCAAGCGTTGAATGTCATTTGTTAATGTTTAAATACGACAGTAGTTAAGCTAAGTGCAAACAAATCTGAGAGCAAATTAAAAACTGCTGGATGGATTGAAGTGACCTCTTGTAATATAAATATTAAATAGAAATAGGTTATTACTGAGGGTATCGGTGCATTTTCATTTCTTTAAGGGCGTTTGTGGGTTGTACTAAGAAAGTATTTTCTACAAAATAAGTCCCCACGCGAGGTTTTATGTTTAACGACAGGCATGTTAAAAATGTTACAATTGCAATATACTAAAACTTTATTCCAAGATAAAAATATCGCGTATTTTTCACTAACCCAATCTTTAGCGATCGATAAATACATAATATATAAAAATGAATCGAGTTAAATAGTTTCAGATTTGAACTTGTTCGTCCCATCCAACGGCCGTGCTGTGCCAATTGGGATCAAACTCAGTAGGATGCACCAGTTTCTCCCCAACTTCGTTTCGCTCAAGTTCCGAACTTTCCCCTCCCAGCCAAATTCTAGAAATGCTTAAACTGTGTAAATTAAATCAGGGACATGTATGTTCAAAATTTTTGTGTGACTTACATTTCATGAGTAACAACGTGTAAGATCAAAATTATGTAGGTACTCCCTTAACACACGCATTTTTTCAGAATAGCAAGATTAGTTTCAGACCTATCCGAGGTCTTCAGTTTTCGCCGCGACCTCGCGGCAAATTTTCTGTACCGGTTTTCTTAATATTGTACGATATAACAGTCAAGCTACAAATACTACTACGTAATAATAAATTTATTAGCGTTTCTGTTTAATCCTGTCAGAATCAAATAAATTTCATTAAATACATGTTTTTCCGCACTCAGTCACGCTTCCCTACTAAAGATGGTTTTAAGTAGAACACATTATTTCTGGTAGGAAAATATGACTTTAAATAATTTACCGGTACCATAATAATAATAATTCTTCTATAAAAATGCAACGGTTTAATTTGTGTGTATAGCGAATTAACAATTATTACAAGCGAATTACAATCAATTAATTTTGCACATCGTAATTTTTTTATGATAATTAGAGCGGCAACTATATCCACGTACACTCATTAACATCATAATAATATGATATATATTACCAATTAAGTTATTAAATAAATGACAATTATGATTTATAAAAAATAAACATATATACATATACAACTATCGTTACAACCTTAAAAGATGAAATGCACTCATTCCTACAGGTAGAGTTCAGAAAACGCATAATATTCCCACATTTTTAACAAAACACCTACAGCCTGACCGGTACTAGGCGCCATAAATAACAAGTTACTTTGGCAGTTTTTGCGAGTCGCGTCACACAGAGGCGGCGACGGTTTAAATCATAGCACAAATGAAAACAGATGTTACTCTATATATATAAAAATCTAGTCAATTGTAAACTCTATGTCCAAGAGTTTAAGGTTCATTTTGTTACATCATGCGTTGCATTTTGTCTAAAGATTTTTTTGATTTTATAAATACAGACATATGACTTATACATACATTTTAAGAATATAGAGTACAGATAATTATTGAGTTGTCTAAAGTCGTTGATTGATCTTC